>JAPFFP010047203.1:0-10499 GCA_026153255.1 Solanum medicagineum | reverse complement strand
AGAATTTTCAAATGGTGTAATTGTGAAGGTTGTAAGTTAGGTTGTAGTTGTGGGGATTTGGTGGGAGTGTTGGGGGGAGGGGGGTACTGGTATTCTATACTACTTAATTTTGTGTTTATTAGTTTACTTGCTGAGTACCGTATGTTTGGTACTCATCCCCTTGCTACAACAATTTTGTAGGTTGCGAGCCTGGATTGTCATGATACTCTCCACTCTTCCTTGCCCGAGGGTTCCTGTGGAGATTGTGAGAGGTAGCTGTTTGTCATCCCAACTGACTTCATACTCCTACTTATGATTTTGTTCTATTCTAGAGACAATATCATTTGACACTTGTGATTTCTTTCGAATTCATTGTAATACATTAGAAGCTTGTGCATGTGACAACCAGGTTCTGGGGATTTTCATTAAGCTGAACTTTTATTTTGATTAATTCCGCATTTTAATGTTATGGTTGGGTTGTAGGCTGACTTGTCTTGGTGGGATGAGACGAGTGTCATCACGCCCATTTTTGGATTGTGACAGAATAATTCAATTATTTTGAAAATTCAAAAATTCTCCAACAATTCAACTATTTTGAAACAGAGGGAGTATATGTATACAAAAAAGTTTTAACCAAGTAGTGTCGCATAACATCATTTGAGATAGTATGATTCTGCCCCTGATACAACTAATGATCATTTGGTATGGTATATGAGAATAATGTTAAATATAATATATAAATAATGCATATGTTATTAATACATACATTAGTAATGCTTGCATTAGTTTTGTTAAGATTGTTTTTTAGTTAATTCTTAGTTTGATGTATTAAAAATAACATGTATTGTATAGCCTTTATAAAGAAATATTTCTTTACAATATCATCCAAACTCTTTAGTTTTGGAAAATGGAAAATATCTTAAGAGAAATTTGAGAGATAGTTACGTCATTTATCAATCTAATGTATGTGTTGAAATCTTCGTATTACTATTACATAGAAATTCATGGTATTAATAATATACATGTCAATACACAATAAGGTATATATTAATACACAAAGTTAAATGCATGCATTGATTTTTTCAAATACATTCTACCAAACAATCTTTTATTGTTATACTAGATAGCACGTGCCCGTGTTGAGCACGGGGTCTTTTTCAATGTTATTAAGCAAAAGTTGTCTGGCTTATCGAAAAAACAACTCTGAAGGACGACAAACATGCTTCCGAACAAGAAATCAGTAAATTGTACTATAAAAATTCACAAAAAGATAAATAATTTATCTTGTTTGCTTTTTTTCTTTTTTTAAAAAAAGAATATATCAAGTCAGATAGAACACATGAACAACACTTGATAATCCTGATAGCAAGCTATCTTAATAGACTCTCCTCCTCAAAAATTAAACAAATATTATATGAACGGATTACCCATATATAAAATATTAAACTAATAAAAATAGAAACTACAATTCATCTTTAGCCAAAAGGCCGAGAAAGGTAAAGGTGGGGGAGTCTTGTTACTCTTGCAAAAGGAAAGAACAACAAGAAATGAGGTAGGTGAAAGGAAATTTGTTTTTCCTTCTTTTAAATATTGTACTTCTAAAAGTTCCTCCATGTTTCTTAGGAAATTATAAATAAAAGGATAATTTATTATATCACATTTGAATATAAAAATATAAAATTTTAAAAAAATATAATAGAGAAATAATTATAATTAACAATAAAGATAAATTAAAATTTAAGTATAAAATTATCTCTTAATTTCATAAAATAACAAATAGTATTGAACATTTATTTTTAACATAGCAAATAATTATTATTAAATAGAGAAAGTATATATTATATTCACATTAATTAGGAGTCACCAAGCGTGTAGCACATGTATTTATCGAAAAAATTGATATTGTTTAATTTATTATAAGATCAAAGATATACAACTCAATTTAATTCGTCAAGTTTGATTATTAACAATTAAATATATTTGTGTAATTAAACAGAAAACAATAAAACAAAATAAAGTAAGGAATTAAAAGGAATCAAAAGAAGAATAAAGCTTTGATGATTTGTGTTATGACTACTATATTTAGGCAACTCAATCAATACAAAACTTTCATTTATCACCTAAAGTATTTCACTCAATATTTCACATGAAAATATCGTTAGTTGTGCCAGCTAATATTCTTATATTGTTAGTAATATAAATATATAAAATATATCTAATGGGCCTATTTTTTTCTTTTTTGCTACTTATCTGAATACGAATTCTTTTCTATCTTCACAGCATGAGTTCACACTTTTTTGAAAGTGATTACTCTTTCACAACCCCAACAATAAGTCTAGGTCAAGCTTCTTGCTATGTGCAGTCTATATATTGCCTAATTTGCTATATGCATAATAGAGGTCAGTTCTAGCCTAATTTACTTCTTGGATTATAGACTTTATTTCAATAGGGATAACTTATAGCTTCTAATATAATACTTCGGTAATTATATTACGAAATGATTAATTTTCATTAATGTTTTGTGAATATTCTCCAGAAAAGCAATAAAAAAATGAGGGACCAAATTAGTAATCATATATTATAAGGACTAATTTATCAAAAATTGAGGGACCAAATGTGTTGTTAGTCGTAATATTACCCATATATGTGAAGTAATATTATAAGATTGATGTAATATATAATTAAATAGTGCAATGTAAATCTCATTAACAGCTTACGAATAATCACAATTAAAGGAATTAAACTGGCACATTTCAAGTAAGTGAAAGTTAAATATGTATCATTAGATATCATAAAAAATATCTATTTTTCTAAAAAATATTTTCTGCTTTCTAACTAAAAATAAAAGATATTTTTTAAAAGTATTTTTCATTCACTATCCAAACAATAGAAAAAAATTCACTCACCAACCAAATATGAAAAAACGAATTAAAAATCAACTTATTTTCTAGAAAAATATTTTCTTCCATACCAAACACAACCTTAGTGGAAAATGATTTTCGGTATTTGCTTGTCATGTAGGAAATTATTTTAAAGAAAACTGTAACAATATTAGCAAATTAAAGAATATCTTCATGGATGTTTGAGTGTTGAAGATTAATAACTAATAATAATGTTTAAGTGTTTAGCTAATTAATTGTAAGAGACTATTTCAATTAATTTTGAAACAATTCATTTGATAAAAGTTTTTTAAGTTTCAAAACAAATAAATATTTTTGAAAACTTATTTTTCATTTAGTTTTACGTTTTAGGTTCTTAAAGATGAATGTTTATTTGTAACGTTCATGAACCTATTAATGTCTTTCTTAATGAAAATCTTTTACATTTAAGAACTTTTATCCTTTAAATGGTGGTATTTTTCTTTGAAAAGACATCACTTCAATAAGAAATAAAAAAATATTTTCCCTTGAAAATACTTGAGAGACATTAATCAAAAGGTGCAATCACCTATTCAAGAATAGAAGAGCAATATTCTTGAATGCTACTTGTTTTGTGGCTTAGTTGAATCCCGAAGATAGAATTGTCATTTATTCTTCCGTTTGCTCGTGGGAGAGACTCCAACTATCTTCAAGAAATGTATTAACATGCGTCTAAGCCAAGCAAGTTCTTATTTAGAATTCCTTGTACTATCATCATTCTTGTTATAACAATTTGAAAATAGTTGTCTCTATGGCATCCACACAGTGGCGTACGCAAGATTTTGTATAAGCGGTGTCACCTTTTTAAAATAATTATAATACATAATCCAACTATATTATTATATTTTTTTTAAAAAAAATATATATATATATGGTAATTCTTTTCTATAAGGGGTTTTCTATGATATGTATTCAAAATAATCTCATTACCAATATAATATACCAAATATATTTTTCTACAAAGCACCAAATAATTGCTAAGAAAAGAAGGTTAAAAAAAAATGTAAAAAGTGAAGCTCTAGAGGCTTTAACTAGCAACGTTATCTATGGAATTCAAGCACAAAATCAACTAGGGTATGCACACCATATTCTCAAATAATGTCACATGTAGTATTTATCCGCTAATTTCCTTTTGTTTCTTAATTGTATATATTTAGCGATTTTTTTTCGACGAAGCAGTGTCACGTGACACTCCTTTTACCTTCCTAAATCCGCCCCTGCATCCACATCTATATCTAATAATATTCCATCTTAATCCTAATTTTGAAATACTTGATGAAAAATGCTTTCCTAGATGGCGTGGAAAGATGAAATTCTTTTTAAGACGATTGAAGTTGGCATATGTTCTTGAGGAACCTTATCTTGAGGCTTCCAAATTATAATACTGAGGTATCAACAGACGAGGCTACTTTGATTAAAGAATAAATTGCTAAGTGGCAAGATGATGGTTATTTATGGAAGAATTATATTCTTGGAGGAATGTCTAACAAATACTATGATAATCAATATTATATCAAGTTAAAATTTACTAAGGATATTTGGGACAATCTTGATGGAGTGAGAGAGAGAAGTTGCCCTGATCCTTTTACGTCAAAATGGGAGGTGACAAGGGGTTTGTTGGTGGCTTGTTAGTGCACCAGAGAGGTTAACAGGGCCGGTGGTGCGGAGAAAGGAAGACGATGGAGAGGAGAACGAGTTGATTGAGGGTATGAGGAGTTCGTCACAGCGCGAAGAGATTTGCCAACCGGAGCTAGTAGTGCAGCGACTTAAGATTGCGTGGGGGTTGGAGAAGGAGGAAAGAAACTTGGTGGTGGAGATGGAGATGGATGAGGGAGAGAGGATAGGCGGTCTCGCTGGCAAGAGAAGTGGTAACAGGGACTGTCTTTGATGGATTTTTGTTGTTTCACGGTGGGAATAGGGAGAGAAGAAGAGATGCGACGATTTGATCTCGAGGTGCGTTTGTATGGAGTCCCAAATTTTACTTTAAAGACTAAAGCAAAATTTTATTATTTTATCTTTTATTTAATATTTTGGTCAATAACTTAAAAAAATAGTTGATGATGATAATTGTGACATTATTAATTTATGTTACATGGATTTAACATCTCATCTATCTATTTAAGAGTGAGTGAACTAAACATATAATAGGAGGGGTTCACAAATCTTCTTATAATTAAGTTTAAGAACTTAATTGATAAAGATTTAAATAAAAAGGTCCATAATATAAACTTGTACAAGGACTCATTAAACCATTTTGCCTGTAGAGTCTTCCTCTTTCGATAAAAAATAATTTTGTTGATCAAATATAAAACAACCAACTCCCTCATAAAAAACAAAAAAGGACACAATCATTATCAAAGGATCTACAAGTCTATGACAGTGGCCAAACTATATATAGCGAAGGATAGCCGATTGAACTTAATTTATCAAAAAAAATATATTATGTATATAAAATATATATATTTAAAATTCTTTTTATATATATATATTAAATCTTAAATATTCTTCGTGAAATTTCTGATTTTGCATAGAGTGAGATCGATGATCCAAAAGTACAAATATTTTGTAATAAAAAAAATATAGATGCGGATCTAAGGCCAAAATTTTTCATTTGTTTTTGTAGGAATCCCATGTCTCTGTATTTGTCTTGTCAAATATGTTATTCAACTTTACTTTCACCTACGCCATGTGCTCATTTATAGAACGACGGAAAAAAGTCCAAATCAACATAAATACCCGACAAAAAAAGATCATATTAATTAGGATTTTGTTATCCTTTAAACTATTTTAAAGTAAAATAATAAAGATATCCTAACTATAGAGATTGTTCATACTCTCAGCAAGTGATGACCAAAAAAATTAGATACATATCTTTTTAAATTAGTTAGCACTTAGTACGCATAAGTATTGGTATTAAAACCTATATATATTTAATTATTTTTATTTATTTCTTTGTAAAATATTTATTTTTCCCCTCTTTTTATTTTTAATTTTTTTTCTTTTATTAATTTCTTATATTTTTACTTTTAATTTATTATTAAAAAATCATGAATTTTTTTTTTAAAAAAAATAAATAAAAGTTTCCTTTGGTTTTTATGTTTTGACTTTTTTTTTATATATTTTCTTCACTTATTTTGATATCCATCCAGAATTAATTTATTTTAAATACAAAACATTTTGGAATTAAATTTGAAATAAAAATTAAAAGGAAAAACAAAGAAAATGAAAAGAATAAATAAAATCAATAAAACAAGGAGAAAAAACAACGAATGAAGGTTTAAAAAGACATGAAAAATAGGTTTAAATACAAGTTATTCGAGATAAAGAAAATAAGAAGATTTAAAAAATATTCTTTTTAAAAAAATCAAAAATACTTTTAGACACGTGACAGTGCATGTGGTACAAACACAACCAACTTAGTTGATTGAAAGTTCCCCTTCAACAACAACAACAAAAAAAAAAAAAAAAAAAAAAAGAGCATGAAAATACAGAAAAGAAAAGAGTTTTGCGGATCAGGGAGGGTACGGCAATATGGCCTAGTTAAATTAAAGTGTATCGCTGAAATTTCAATCACAATTTAAATTGTACTTAAGGTGTGTAGCTAAGATTTCGATTAAAATTTAGGAGGTATTTAACTCTTATCTCTATTTTTTTAAAAAAATATTAGCTTTTGTTATGTGTGCCATGCAAGTCCTATTGATAATTAACGTTTTCTATTATACTAGTGGCGAAAGCCCATGCTAGTATGACCCCAATATAAATTATTTTTTAGTTTCAATTTATGTGATATCGATAGATTTTTCTTAGATATTTTAGAAAATATTATAAAATTATAATTGAAGCAACTAACGAAATATTATGAAGTCGTTGAAGCAAACATGTCAATACACAACTTCCTTGAAAAGATTAAATTAAAAGATCGACAAATTATTTTTTGTTGGCTCACCGGAAGTTGCTCAAGTAAGCAACCAATATAAATTATTTTTTTAATCTCGATTTACGTGACATCAATAGATTTTTTAATCTATATTTCAAAAATCATTGTAAAATTATAATTGAAGCAGCTAAAGAAATATTATGAAGTAATTGAAGAAGACACGTCAATACGCTGTTGCTTGAAACAATTAAATTAAAAACTCGCGAAATAATTTTTATTGACCCCACATAATAAAAAAGAAAAAACAAGTAGGACAACTGAAAGCTGATCAAGCAGGCAGCTATGATCGGAAGCTGCTGAATTAGTTGCTTATATATAAGCAGTAACTAGTAAAGATAGGCCGGGCATTGCCTCCGCCCAACACAAACAAAATTATATTGTATTCATATAGATCACATATATCGATGCGGCGGTGCTCAATAAAATTTAATTTAGCAGGAAAAATTTGAATACTTTGTGAGCTAATTTAGCTCACTTTATGATTGAGAGTAGAGCAAGAAAGCCAGTTGCTGTATCTATTCATAAGGCAAGAACTCATATAAACCAAAAATCTATACAAGCTATGATCCAAGGTTTAGAGCAACATATAATAACTTGTGATCACTCTTCATCAAATTGATCAGCTCCTAGTGTGGCTAGTGTTGGTTCTATAGAGCACTTCTAGAGCTAATAGGTATATTGATAAATAGAACATGCAAACCTCGAGTTGTGATTGAGGTTTACATAGCTCTCCCAACTTGCCACAACCTTGAGGGTCAAGCTAGCGTAAATGCCAGAGTTAACAGAGATAACGCCGCCACCACCATCAACAATAACATACCTAGTGAAATCTTAGAAGTGGATTTGGAGAGGGTAAAATATACGCAGACCTTACCTCTACTTCATAAACATAGAGAAACTGTCTCTGAAAGCCCCTCGTTTCAAAAAATCAAGCCCAAGCAGAAGATAATAGATATGAAAAAAAAAAGCAAAAAAGGAAAATGACTAATAATGAAAAGCAAATGATAGTATGTAATTAAATATGATAAAATAACCAATATATGACGGATAATGATAATACAGGATATAAAGACATGACTACTCCTACTAACCTACTGCATCACAAGGTCATACATACCCTACTAACCTATTAGCCTTCTATCATACATACCCTACTAGCCTATTAGCCTTCTACCATAATATGCGACCTCCACTCATTTTTATCTAAGGTCATATCCTCGGTGAAATCAAGTTTTGTCATATCTTGTCTGATCACCTCCCCTCAATACCTCTACCCCTCCGTGTAATCTCTAAATCCAAACTCTTGCACCTCCATGTAACAATGCCACCAAATCTTGCAAAAATCAAGTTTGCGTGTCAGAGTATACGAATCCATACTGTTTAGAAATGTCAATAATCTAGAAAAAAAATTATGCGGTCAGGGGATATGAAAAAATATGATTGTCAACATGCATTATAGCTAGAAAGACAAAAGAAGTGAGGTATTTTTCAAGATAGGAATCACTTAGAAAAGCTTCAACTAAAGAAAAAATATAAAGTTCCTTCCAACATTCATAAGAATCCATTTGCTGAACATGGTTGTTGCTTGAGCATTTGACTGCCTGAGGAAAAATATGATCTGATATCCTCATGGAATAGTAGCATATTTGATTGTATCGATGGTATAAAAGTTCTATACATTTTCCGTGCATACAACTTAAATCCTTTTAAACAATAGAAAACTCGAGTAATGAATGAGAATTATTATGTATAGAGAGGATTTTATTTTTCTCTCGTCATTGTCAGATACTCTTTTAAGTAGTCTTCTTAATTATATTTCTTTCTTTTCTTGCAGATTTTTATCTTCCAAATCAAATACAACTTTCCTATACCTTGACTGCAACTAACTTTTAGAACTCTTTTCACCGGACTGTTTGCAACAAATTTTAAAGTGATAAAAAATAAATTGCAATTACAAATAAAATATAAAAACATAATTTTATTGATAAGCATGTGAGTACAAATCTGTTCCTCTCTTGATTCTTCTCTCATAAGATTTCTCCATTGATTCGAGGACCGTTGGCGTATTTCTCGAACATGGGATGATTTTGACCTCCTTAACCCACATTTTGATCTCTCTATGGGATTTTTGAGATGTCTTTTCAAGAGAATATAGTACCCTTTATATAGGCATGAATTAGGATTTAGGGTTGAGTAGTCTCCAAGAAACCCTGACTGAAATAGGACTCATCTTGTAGAGTCCTACAAAATTGTGATGTCTACATTCACTCTCCGCATTAGAAGTAATTTCTCCATGTTCACAGAGTAGTAACATTCCTGGATAGTATTAAACTTGAGGAAACACCATTTTTATGAATTTCAAGCTTTGGGGGGCAATTTTGGATGAGATTTTTCATAGATTTCTTTTGGGTAAGTATTTCTAACTTCATGTTGATCAATTTTCATGACTTTTGTATTGATTTTGTCTTGAATTTCATGATTTTGAATGTTCACAATTCAGGATTTTTGGTTTATGATTTTGAAACTTTAAATTGTGACTTTTCTTTAATTTAACTCAATTTTGGTGGGATTTTCACCCACAGACTCCATTTTTTTTTCTGTGTGTGTAGAACCTGAGTCAATTTTCAGATTGGGGAATTAACTTTGATTTTAGCCCTAATTTTGACCATTTTGCTCCAAAGCCTGGATATCAAAATTCACCTCTTGATGTGGAGTATCTATTTTTTATAGTGATTGATCGACCCGGGGATCATTTGGAAGTTTGAGTTGATTGAAAGCTTGTTTGAGTACGGTTTCAACATCCAGGGAGGTTTGGCTAACCTTTTGGGACTGAATTTGAGTTATTGGACATGTTCATGTGATAATTATAAGATTTAGATTGAATTATGAGCCGATGGTATGATATGATAGAATTTGATGGTGATGTGATACCGATTATGTCGAAAATTGAGTAAATAATGATCCTATTGATAAAGATAAAATCATGAGAATTGAGATAATTTTGGATATCATGATGATAACATGGGGCTTATGATAGCTTTTGGATGGTGTTGTGACTAATTGGTGATAATTATGATAAACTTGAAACTTATGAGCTTACTTGGGTACTTGTAGACCTATGTTTCATTGACATACTAATTATTGATGAGATAATGATGATATGAGGTATAATGATGGACTTGTTGTACTAGTCGATACACATGGTGTAATGATGTGATGGCTATTGTACATATCTATTGTTATTTATATTATTATTACGTACATACTTGAAAGGTTGTATTAATATGTACATATCTTATATTTGACAAGTTGTATTGGTATGCACATATCTTATACTTGACTAGTTGCATTGGTATGCACATATTTTATACTTGGTTGGTTGCATTGGCATGCACACACTTATTGCATGTGTACCATTTGTGATATTATGAGATACTGAGGTATTTCATTATATAGCCTACGACATTTGAGATACTTCAGTTTGGGGCCTGTGATGCCTCAAGATTACTTCTGCTTATGTCCTACAACACCTTGAGATATTTGAGTACATGGCCTGCGATACCCCTGGGTTCTATCTGGTAGCTTCGGCTCAATAGATGTATACATCAGCCTTGCGACGGTCTTGATTCCACCTCATACATGGCATGCGAAATTATTGCATTCAT
>JAPFFP010047202.1:0-10500 GCA_026153255.1 Solanum medicagineum | reverse complement strand
GATTTGTTTTAGTAAGAAGGGAAAGTTGATTCCAAGATATGTGGGTCTTTATAGGGTAATGAGGAGGATTGGCAAGGTAGGTTATGAGTTGGAATTTCCTAGTGAGATGGATTAGGTTCATCCGGTCTTTCATGCATCCATGTTGAGGAAATGTGTGGGAGATCGTAATGTTATTGTGCCTCTTGACATTGTGGGTGTTGTTGAAGACAATTTGACTTATTAAGAGGTTTAGGTTCAGTTTTTGGATAGACAAGTGAAGAGGTTGAGGAACAAGGATGTGGTTTCTGTTAAGGTCCTTTGGAGGAACCAACAAGTTGAAAGTGCAACCTGGGAGGCCGAAGCAAACATGCAAAAGCGATATCCTTACCTTTTCCACTCGAATCAAGTTTAAGGTATTAATCTAAGTCCCCTATGTAATTTCAAGTCTTCAGTTCAGACCTCATGTAATTGCATACGTTCACGTTTAAATTAACAAGTTCATGATGATTTTACACTTATGTTGAGATTTTTGAAATGATGTTTCAGTGCATTGTTGCATCCTTATGTGGGCTAAAATTGTCATGTTTCTGTTCTCAAATTGACATTTGAGGATGAATGTTCCCAAGGGGGAGATATTGAAATGACTCCAAAAAAGTGCCTAAAAATATGCCTAGAAAGTGCCCGGAGTTGTAAATTCCGTATATATCAAAATCCGTGCGTGATATAGAAAATTTGACTTCATATTTTTGTTCAGGGGATCAAATTGAGTGAAAAATAGGTCTAATCCCGATTTTAGAGAAACTGTATCAAAATTAGAGAATCGAAAAAATGCGATTTCCAGTGACGATCCACGCCCCTAACGCGCCATAGTATAAAAATGTTGCCAGTTTTCTATCCTGGTCCAAGACTTTTGGGTCTTGGGTGTAAGCCTTCTCATGCGTGAAAATACCTATACTAAGTCATATTTCATGTTCATATCATTCAAGACATTCCCAATTACTCTCCCAAACACTTAGACATTATTTCATGTCAAATTTCAAGTGTCCAAATCTCTTTCGGATCTTAAGGATTTTACTCAAGCTTCAAGTCTCCATTCCCAATCTTTATCAAGAGTTCTCCAAAGCTAAGGTTTGTGGATTTCAACCATTGCGTCCTTTTCACCCATGGTGCCCAAGCTTCCTTTTTACCTAAATTGCATAATTTAAAGTTGATTTACTCATAGGTTTTCTATTATGAATTTACTATAAAGTATGTTGGGGTTCTGTATAAGTATGATTGTTTATGCATGTTTTGAGCTATGAATTTTAGATCTATCTTGAGATTTGATGAAAGGTTTTGATGTATATTGTATGATGGTGTTACTAAGTATTGGTGGGATGATTTACTTCAAGATGTCTTGCATGATTTCACTCTTTAATTGCATAGTTTTACACTAGCATTGCTTACCCACCAAGTGTTTGATAAAATGTCTGGTTATGGCTTCTTGAGGAATTAAAGGCCCAATTCATGTCTTATGAGTTGAATGACTTTATGATGATGAAAGGAATGTATGTATATGATATTATCTCAATAGTGTTTTGGGAATTGACCAAGCCTCACTCGGGAGGTTGTAGGCCATGGTAACCATGTTGAGGGGTTTGAATCTCGATCGCCTTGCTCGGGAGGTGGTACGCCCGTGCAACCGTATTGAGGGGTTTGTACCTTGATCACCTCGCTCTGGAGGTGGTATGCCCATGCAACCATGTTGAGGGGTTTATACCTCATCAACCACATTGAGGGGTTTATACCTCATTTGCCTCTCCAAGGAGGTGGTGGGCCTTGGATATTCAATATTAATGCTCTCTCCTTACACATGTGTTATGTTCTATGGAACCATGATTTACTTCAAGCATCTTCTATGCATGCCATATTGTTATATGCTACTCATTACCTATGCTTATGCATTTCGATGATGTTGCTTATCACTTATTGCATTGCATCCTACATACTTAGTACATTTAAACATACTAACACATACTCTATGCCTACTTGATGTCACCATGTAGGAACTGGAGCCCCACTTGAGCATCTTCCTCCTCGTGGCTAGTACGATTTCTCTTAAGCTAGTTAGTGAGTCCTCTATTCCGAGGATGATATTTATGATCTCATGGTATGTTCTAAGACTATCTTTCTTTTATGTATGTATTGACTATGAGGGTGAGCCCGGTTGCTTGTTTTGGGCCCCGCTCTTATCTATGTAGTAGAGGTGTTGTTGGACATGTTATGTATTGAGCCTTGAATCTCTTGTTTTGATGCTTATGACATGAAAGTATCCCTTTAGTCCATTTCCCCTTATTTCTACTCTTATTATGTTATTTAATTGCTTCCGCGACCAAGGATGTGTAATGATATGTTAAGAGGCCTGTTTGGGGTCCCTTCGGGTTCCCCACTTGCCGTATCATGTCTAGGCCCTAGGCTTGGGTCATGACAATAGTGTTAAAAGTTCATTAAAAAGATCTTTTTTTAAAAAAAATAAAAATAATATATATATATATATACACACATATACATACATATATATATCGTAAATAAGTAAGAAAAATATATAATCATTTTAGAAAATATTATCTAATTATACATTCTTTCATATATATTAATCACTCTATAATTTAGAATAATTATATATTGTCTCACCGTATAATAATTTGGTGGTCCCTTTTATTCCATATTAATTAAATTTTTTAAGTCGTACAAACAAATTAAGAAAAACATCAAAGAATATAATTTAAATCATATATTCTACTATTAATTTTTGTGAAATCATAAATATAACCTTACCAAGAGTTTTTTATATTATCGCTTCAGATCTTGAGGCAATATGTAATATTATTTTTACCATGTATATATACCACTCTATGTAATTACCATGTATATACACGATAATATGTAATGTCACAAATTATATTTTGATTTTTATCAAATATAAGAGTAAAAATCCAATTATACACGTATTTTCACTCTTATACACAAAATCACCACGATTATGATTCATAAATATTTGTCATATGAAATATTTACTTGTATATATTGTTAGTTGAATGGATCTCAAAGAAATGTGATATTAAGAAGTTTACCATCAAAGTTGATTCTTAGATACTTATAGATAATAAGAAGGCGGAATAGTCATCTGAGCCCTTGTACTTGTAGGCGTTTGTGTTCTTGACCCTCCTACTCCACCCTTTGTCATATAAATTTCTCTACCCATATCAAACCATACATTTTAAACACAAATTTGGACATGGCGTCCTTGCGTGTTGCACAAATGCATACACGTCATTAACTTTTAATGACTATGCAGCCATGTAATAAAATAAAACAAAAAAGGCATATCACTTCAGCTTCCTAATTTCATTTTCTTTCTTCTAGGCCCTTCTACTTTCCCAAACATCTCCAACCTTTCTTTTTTCGATTTATCTAACAATCGGAGAAGTTGGTCTGTCGTCATCCTCAAAAAAACTTTAAATCATCATTGTGTTGAAAGGGTATGTATGCAAATTGTTTGTGTTTTTGATTGTTCATATCGAAAAATGTAGCTTTGTAGAATCTTTAATCGGCATGATTGTTCAAAATTTTTGGGAATTTTGCTTTGTTTAGTATCTAATGCTACTAATATAGTTGGGTTATGCCTTGATTTTGACTTTAGTGACATATTTGGTAAATCCGATTACTTGCTAGAATTTTTTTTGTAATTGAGTGAAGTCATTCTTTTAACATTTGTCTTGGGTATCTGATGTTATTTCCATATACCTGTAAAATTAGTAATAATTTATATATTTTCCTTAACTTTTACAGGCATGAAAACCAAATGGCTTTAACAATAGTGGCACTTCAAATGCACTATGGAGGTCATTTTGTATCAGATAATAAGCTAAGCTATGCCAATGGTCTCACTGATGATGAAAGGATAGATTTTGATGAATTACATATAATGTTGTTTCATAAATTAGCACTAAATTGGGTTTTGATAAAGTTGAATCATTTGGATGTAAAGTCAACAAAAAGGGTGATTATTACATATTAAATTCTGATTCAGATGTGTTAAATTTTTTTAGTAATCTGAATGGTGGGGACATTGTTGATGTATTTATGATACATTAAATAAATGTACATGTTGTTATTGACCAACTTTACTTCTTCCTTTTACTGCTGATATGTCCTCCCTACCCAATGAGAGGATTGATGTGTTTTCCCCTCCAAAGAATTTGTTGATATGTCTTCCCCACCCAATGAATCTACTAATTTGTTCTCATCCCCATATCTAAAAGATAGGACTGATGTGTCTTCATCTCAATCGTTTGATGTCCATGAAAATAATGGTAGTGATTTAACTGAAAAGCATCCCCCTAGAGTAAATGTAGATAATCCACTTTCTGAATATGATACACTCTATGATACTGAGGAAAATATTGATGATTCGAGTGATTTGGATAAAGAGTTGGTTGAAGCTCGACAATCTAATGACCGTGAACACGTTAAAGAGAAGGCTGCTAGGGTTAATATAGATGAGATAACATCTAGTCCTGTGGATATAGATACTGGCTTTTGAAGATATCTATAGAAGCAAAAAGGGAAGATTTGAAGGAAAATTAGGTGGTGATGAGCCTTATTTTGATAGCTCAGATCCTGGTAGTGGTATAAGTGAAAATGAAAGGGATCCTATAGAGAATGATAAAGTGGTAGATCCACCACCTAGGAATTCAAGTAGCAAAGTCTATTTTGATCCAACTGCTAAAAAGGTATTTTTTTTCAGTTATATATGATATTTGTAAATCATATTTAATTTAGGGAGGCAGTGTAAACCTACTCTATTCAGAAGGGGGTAAATATTAAGTTGAAACCTAATGAGAAGGAAAGAATAAGGGAAAAGTGTAAGAGAAAGGGTTGTCCTTTGCATATTCTTCGAAGTATTGAAGGTAACACTGGAAACTTCATTGTGAAAACTTATTATCCTGTCCACATGTGTTTTCAAAGAACCAGAAACAAGTTGTGTAGTCTAGTCTGGATCAATAAACATTACAAGGAGAGAATTATGAGTGAGCCTACCATCAAACTTCATGAGATTCAAAGTTTGATCTACAAGAAGTATGGTTTGTATGTTGGTAAAACCTGTTGTAGAAAGGCAAAACTAAAAGTTATGAATGAACATTTGGGTGATTTCAAAGAGCAGTTTGCTAGACTATATGATTATGCTGAGGAATTGAAGACCACAAATCCTGGAATCCTGTATCTATTAGAACATGATAGAACACAATTCCAGGAAAAGAGTTGTTTGAAAGCATTTATATATGTCTTGGTTCCTTGAAAAGTGGATGGATTGAAGGGTATATAGAAGGATAATTGGTTTGGATGGTACATTTCTCAAGAGTCTATGTAAGCTGAGTTGTTATCTTGCATTTCCAAAGATGGAAATAATCAAATGTACCCTATATCATGGGCAGTGATTGATAAACAGACCAAGGACACATGGTCTTGGTTCCTCAAGTGAATCAAATAGGATTTGGAGCTTATAGAAAGTGCAGGTGAAGGACTAACAGTGATGTCTAATATGCAGAAGGTAGCATTAAATATCTATATTTATTTTTTAAAATTATGATGCTAAATTATTGAGCTTCTATTATTGAAGGTGAAGTAATGACATACTTTCTTTCTGCTATGTATTCAAGTTCTTTGTTTGACAAGGTCTACATTTAGCAGTTAGTGAACATTTACCAAATGCTGAACTCAGATGGTGTGCTAAACATATATGGGCCAACTGGAAGAAGAGTTGGAGAGGTGAAGAAAGGAGAAGAAAATTTTGGCAGGTTTCCAGGGCATCATTTGAGGTATTGTTAAAAAAAACTTGACGAAATGAATATATTAGGACAAGACATTATGGAAGATTTATTAAAGTATAATAAAGAAGCATGGTATAGAGCATTTTTTAAAGAACATAGCAAATGTGATGTGGTTGAGAATAACATGTGTGAGACTTTAAATAGTTGGATTTTAGGTGGTAGATTTAAATCCATCATCACTATGCTAGAGGAAATTAGAGTCAAAGTTATGGAAAGAATGAATCAAGTGAGAGAGTTTTCTGAAAAATGGATTACTAATGTATCACTAAAGGCTATGGAAATTCTTAGAGAAAATGATGAACATGTAACGAAATGTGAGGTGAAGTTTAATGGTGGTCTTGGTTTTGAGATTTATGATCCACCATATAAACATGTTGTTGATATCAAAAGGAAGGTTTGTAGTTGTAGGCCATGGCAGTTGAAGGGAATTCCTTGTGCTCATGCAGTACCTACAATTCATTTTAAGGACTGGGATGCTAAGTCATTTTTTAAAGACTGGTATAAGAAGGAAACATACTTTAAGGCTTATAATAAGTTTATTGAACCAATGACAAACATCAAGATGTTTCCAAAAAGCTCAAGACCAACCATTGAGCCACCTGAAATTACTCCCATGCCAGGAAGACCAAGTAAAAATAGGAGAAAAGACTATGATGAACTTGGTAAGAAGAAGTTTGAAAAGGCCACAAGAAAAGGAAGAAAAATGAAATATACTTTGTGTAAGACTTTTGGACATAACAAGAAATGGTGTCCAACTCTGGTAATTTACTGACTTCTACTCTTATAAGTTACTGATTTCCACTACTTAATTCTACCGTGAGTTACCTAATTCTACTCTTATTAATTATGTTTGTCACTTTAATATATGCTTGTAGAAAAATGACTTCAATGCTGGAAATTTAACTGTTGGGACTTGTGAAATTGCATCCACTCATTCAAGTATAAATACACCAGCTGCAGGTCCAAGTGCAACTGCCTCAGCAGTAAGTCCAAGTGCAGCTGCCTCAGCAGAAGGTCCAAGTTCAGCTGCCTCAGAAGCTGGTTTTGTGAGCTCTGAAAATGCAACTCCCTCAGCTAGTATGAGCTCTGGAAATGTTACATTAGCTACTCAACAATCAACTTCTACTGGGCAAAAAAGGAAGAGTACCACAACTTTGAGAAGTGGTGCAACTCTTGGATCTAAGAGACCAAGGCAAAACAAGGCAAAAATGTCTAGTTTTGGTGTTTTATTTGAATCAAGTGACAGTGTAATAGAAAGTGTATGTTCTTATCATTTATTGCTTGTTCAGTATAGTTTACATATATTGATATTTACTTTGGTAATTTGTTGTTTTTGGCAATGTGGAACTACTGATAGAGTCTTGCATAGTCTTATAATGACTAACTGAGTTACTACAAACATTGATCTTGGTTACAAATCCAATGGTCTAAGGTGGAAGGGAAGAGGTGCAGTTAGTAGAAGGCAACTACGATAAGAGAGTTAGAAAAGATCAAGCTCTTCTACAAGCACTGAAGCCACAAAAGACACTTAATTCACACCAACCACTCAAGGCACACAATAGATTTGTCTATTTCTAGTTTAATGACTTGATCCAAACTATTTATTAGTGTAACTTTATTGTCGATTGATCCCAACTGGGTTGTTGTTGAACACAATTGACCCAAATAGTTAACTTGTTGCGGAACACTTGTTTTTTTTTTTATGAAGTTGTGTTGAATTCTCAGTAGCAAAAACTCAAATGTCCTTCATTTTTTCTTATTAACTTATCAATCAACTCCCAATGATTATAAGCCATTGTGCTAGTGTTTGCTTATGAAGCTGTCTCTAAATTATATGTTAATTATAAGACAATGTAAACCTAACATTAACTTGAACATTAGTGTTTCTGAAACTGATATTAATTATCATTAAAATTGAAGATACAAATGGATTAATACATCTTAAAAATAATAGATAAAAATCAAAAAACAACAATGACAATAATAGTGACATCAACACTAAAGCTTGATCTCTCATGCCTTTGTCTTCCTTGTCATCTTTGTCTTCCTTGTTTAAGAGTTATTGTAGTGTTCTTGATATGATATTGCTTTTGGCCTGTCGTATCATTAGCGTTAGCCCATTGAAAGAATCCACAACCATTACCAGAGGTATAGTTTTGACAACCCCAAAATATTTTTCCAAGATTACTTGGTGTCCTTGACATCCTAAGTTCGGCATGAAGTCTGCAGTAGCAAAAACAAATTGTGATGGTGAAAACTAACAAAGTGAATAAATGACAAATATGCGGCTTTAGAGAAGATAAGAGAATATAAAATGAACCAAAAAAATATTAACAGAGTAGATAAGCTCATGAAGAAGGAGAAGAAGAAATTTGCCCTCCAATGGTGATTTTAGGAGAATGTCGAGAGGAAGAAGAAAAAAATGGGGGTCTTAAAAGACCTAATTTTAACCGTTATTATTATTTCACGCTTCAACGGGGTATGTTTATCACACTTCTAGCTTACATCCGCCACATAGGATGCCATGTCAAAATTTGAGTTAATATGTAGGGTTTGATATGGGTAAAGGGGTTTAGATGACAAAGGGCGGAGTATAGGGTCCAGAATAAAAACTCCTACAAGTACAAGGGCTCAGATGACCATTCCGCCTATAAGAAGCTTAAAATATCTTTGTCACGACCCAAGCCTAGGGCCTAGATGTGACTGGCGAATAGAGAACCTGAAGGAACCCCAAACAAGCCTCATAGCATATCATTACACATCCTTGGTCGTGAAAGCAATTAAAATGACAATGAGAAATAAGCATAAACAAGGGATTTGGGACAAGGATAAACCTTCATATGATAACATCAAGAAACAAGAGAATCATGACTCACAATATAGATACATATATGTCCAACAACACCTCTACTACATAGATAAGAGCGGGAGCCAAGATAAGCACTCAGGATCACCCTCATAGTCAATATATAACAAAAAGAAAGGTAGTCATAATACATAACAAGAGTTGGTAAGCAACGTCCCCAAAGTGGAGGACTCACCAACAAGCTTGTAGGATAATTGAGCTAGCCATGTGGAGGAGGAGGGGGATAAAGTGGTGCACCAGTTCCTACATGGTGACATCATGTAGGCATAAAGTATGCGTTAGTACGTTTGAATGTACTAAGTATGTAGGATGCAATGCAACAACAGATAGGCAACATAGGCAAAATGCATAATCATAAGCAATGAATAGCATACTAACAATATGACATGTATGAATGATACTTGAAGTAAAACATACTTATATAGAACATAACATATGTGTAAGAAGAGGACACTAAAATATTGGTGGATCGTCGTACTCTACCACCCTTGGTGATTGAGGTACAAACCCCGTCAATAGGTTAGTAGATTGTCACACCCTACTACCCATGGTGCCAGAGTACAAACCCCTCGATAGGTTGATAGGTACAAAACCCCAACAGTGTTGATGGATAGTCGCACCCTACATACCCATGGTGCTGGAGTACAAACCCCTCGATAGGTTATCAAGGTATGAACCCCTTGACAAGCTTCCCCGATGCGCAACCCCTGAGTAGGGCATGGTCATATTCCAACACTATAAAGAGAATACCATATACATACATTCATTTCATCATCAAATAGTCATTCAACTCATAAGACACGCATTGGACCTTCAATTCCTTAAAAACCCATAATCGGAATTTGACCAAACACTTAGAGAGTGTGTAGTGCTAGTGTAAAACCATGCAATTCAAGCATTTTATCATGCTATAAAATCCAATGTGAAACCATAAATAGATACTTGGTAACATACCTCAAGCAATATACATCAAAGCCATCATCAAATCTTAAGATGGATCAAAGCGTCATAGCCCAAAACATAGTAAAACAGTTACAAGTTTGTAAACCCCAACATATTATGCAGTTATTTTCATAATAAATAAGACATATGATTAAGTCATCTTTAAATCATGCAAATTTATGTAAAAGGAAGATTAGGTATCATGGGTGAAAGAAACCCATGAAAGAAACCCACAGACCTTAGCTTTGGTGATAAACTTGATGAAGATTTAAGATGGAGTCTTGAAGCTTGAGTGTAATCATTAAGATCCGGAAAGGGTTTTGTGACTTGAGTTTAGGAGTAAAATATTTGGCTAAGTATTTGCATGAGTATTGAGAAATGTTTAGAATGATATGAGGGTGAAGAATGACTTAGTATAGGTATTTTCACATTTGGGAACACTTAGACCGAAAACCCAAAAGCCTTGGACTGAGATAAAAATCACTGCCAGTAAAATACATAGGTGCGCATCCGGTCCTTGACGTGGACCTGTCGCGAAGGCAAGATTTACACAGGTCCACAATGGGTGTATGTCGCGGTACCATCGTGGATCGATTATGGAAATCAAAAATTCTAACAAATGAAATTGCTAATCATTTGCTCTTAAACTGTGGTTAGACCCATTTTACACTCAAAATGATCCCCTGAACAAAAATATCAAATCGGATTTTCGATATCACACACAGATTTTGAGGCAAATGTTTGGGCACTTTTTGGGCATTACTGTCACGACCCCACCCCGGGCCGTGACTCGTGCCGATTAGGCACTAGTGCTAATCTTAAACCACAAAGAACCTTAAA
>JAPFFP010047201.1:0-10500 GCA_026153255.1 Solanum medicagineum | reverse complement strand
ACACTTTAGAAGAAAATTTACATTTGTCCCAAACTTCACCAAATTGAACCAATTAAGGACTTACGGGTTCTAACATTATACACCAACGAAAATCCAAAAAATACACTTTTGTGATTGAAGGTAGAAAGTATGTTCTTGCACATCTCACTCCACAAACTGAGTGAGTATTATCGGGCTATGGAGGAGCTTCGAGATAAAATAAATATGGTGGAGGCAAAGGGAGATGGTGGAAGTTTTGCATGTCTTGTCAACATCCATCTTTTATTGAATGTTAATCAAAATACTAGCACTTTGCCTAGTATTGTTTCTTCTCTTTTGAAAGACTATAAAAAGTAAAGCAAGCATGATGTGGAGCGAATTTGTGGATAATGTCTCGTTTGTAAACAGCCCCAAGGTAAGTATACCCCTCTCTTTACTCCTAGTAGC
The DNA here is from genome assembly GCA_026153255.1 of Solanum medicagineum. Classification (NCBI taxonomy): domain Eukaryota; kingdom Viridiplantae; phylum Streptophyta; class Magnoliopsida; order Solanales; family Solanaceae; genus Solanum; species Solanum medicagineum. The sequence continues at coordinate 10,074 of JAPFFP010047201.1, read as the reverse complement.
CCATGGATGGGTGTCTCTATGGATTTTTTGTTGGGTCTTCCTAGGACTAAAATAGGACATGATAGCATATTTGTGGTAGTAGATATATCTTCTAAAATGATTCATTTTATTCCATACCATAAATGTGATGATGCATCCCATGTAGCATCTTTATTTGTTGCCAATGTTCTTAAATTGTTCCTCAAACCATTGTTAGTGATAGGGATTCCCAATGTCTTAGTCACTTTTAGAAGAGTCTATGGAGTACACTTGGGACTAAACTTATGTTCTCTACTTCTGTAACGACCCAAGCCTAGGGCCTAGACGTGACCGGCGAATGGGGAACCCAAAGAAACCCCAAACAAGCCTCGTAGCATATCATTACACATCTTTGGTTGCGGAAGCAATAGAATACAACAAGGAATAACAAATTGGGACAACCGGGGCTAAGGGAACACTTCCATATCATGAACAACAAGAGTCGATAGAGTCAAAGCTTATATAGCATATATACATTGCATGTCCACCAACACCTCTATTACATAGATAAGAGCAGGGACCAAGACAAAGCAATCGGGCTCACTCTCATAGCTAAAGTAAACAATAAAGAGGAGTGTGTCAATACATAATAAGAGAAACTTAGACTAAGGTCCCCAAAGTTGAAAACTCACCAACTAGCTTGAGTAGTACCGAACTAGCCACGTGGAGGAGGAGGATGATCACTTGTGCACCGGTTCCTACATCGTGATATCATGTAGGCAAGAGCATATGTTTAAATGTACTAAGTATTTAGGGTGCAATGCAACAAGAGATAAGTGACATATTCGATATGCATAATTTAAGCAATTAACTAGCATATAACAAGATGACATGCATGAGTGATGCTTGTAGTAAAGGCATGCTTCATATATTATAATAAAAGTGAGAAAATGGACCATACTATGGTGGATTGTTGCACCCTACCACCCATGGTGATTGAGGTACAAACCCCTCAATAGGTTACCAAGGTACAAACCCCTCAATAGGTTGGAGGATGGTCACACCCTATCTCCAATGGTGCCAAGTTATAAACCCCTTGATAGGTTAGAGGATGGTCATACCCTACCTCCCATGGTGCCAAGGTACAAACCCCTTGAAAGGTTAAGGACTGGTCACACCCTACCTCCCAGGATGATTGAGGCATACCCCTCAATTGGCTATGGTCAATTTAACACAATATAGAGAAATACCATATACGTACTTTCCTAGAATCATTATCATAACATCATATACATACTCTTCTTTCATCATCATAACATAAGACATGCATTGAGCCTTCAATTCCTCAAAAAATTGTAACCGGAGATTTTATCAAACACTTGGCTGGTGTGTAGTCCTATTGTAAAACCATGCAATGCAAGAGTAAAATCATGAAAGAAAATCCATTGTAAAACCATAAATCAACACCTTGGATACCCTCAAGCAATATACATCAAAACCCTTCATAAAACTTACAATAGACCTTGGTTTCATAACTCAAAACATAGCAAAACATGCACAATTTCATGAGATTTAACAAAGTGTGCAGTGATTTTCATAATAACATAGACCCAACTATAAATCAACTTTAAATCATGCAAATTAGAGTAAGAGGAATCTTGGGTATCATGGGTGAAAAAGTTGGCTAAGTTTTTGAGTGAGTATTGGGGAACGTTTTGAATGATGTGACTGTGAAATATGACTAAGTATAAGTATTTTAGTGAATGGGAACACTTAGACACAAAATTGAAAAGTCTTGGACCGAGTTAAAAAATACAGTCACAAAGTATCACAAAATAACACACCTGCGCATCATGGAAGCGGCGCACTTTACTCTCCGGAAATGAAATTTTTGAAAATCAAAATTGCTAATTGCTCTTAAATCGGGGTTAGACCCATTTTCCACTCAAAATGACCCCCTGAACAAGAATATGAGGTCAAATTTTTAATATCACGTACGGATTTTGAGATATATAGAAATTACTGGGCACTTCCGGGACACATTCTCGGCCACTTTTTGGGGTCGTTTCAACTTCTTGCCACCCTCAAATGGATTGACAAATTGAAGTAGTTAATAGGACTCTTGGAAGTGTGCTTCGGTGAATGATTAGAAGGACCCCAATTACTTGCGAAGACCGTTTACCCTTGATTGAATTTGCATATAATAGGTCTTTCCACTCCTCTACTGGAATGTCACCATTTGAGGCATTTTATGGCTTTAAACCTTCATGACCCCATTATCTAGTAGTGTCGCTTTGAGCCTGGATTCCAAGCAAAGGACAAAGGAGATCTTGAGCATTTATGCCAAAGTTATAGAGGTCATTGAAAAGAACAATTCTAAAGTGGCTATTCGAAAGAATTGGGGGAGAAAAGAAGTGACCTTCAACCCAAATGATTGGGTGTGGGTAGATAGGTTTCACAAGTTCGACAAAAAAAGCTAAGCCCAAGAGTAGATGGACATTTCAAGTATTCAAGAGAATCAATGAAAACGCCTACATGATTGACTTGCCAAGTGAGTAGAATGTTTATGATGTTTCCAATTTTAGTGATTTATCTCCTTATGTTGTAGGTGAATCTTTGGATTTGAGGACGAATCCTTTTCAAAGAGGGGAGGATGATAACATGCAAAGTAGAGTGGCACCAACATGGGTGGCATGTACCCTTCAAGACCATTCGCAAGGAGTCAAGCAAAAGAACTCCAAGACCTACAAGCAATGTTCATGAAAAGGGGAGCATTAGAGGAGCTTGAGGGTCACCAAAGAAAGGTTTACAATGTGTGAAAGGTCTCTCATGGTGAGAAGAAGGAAGAAAAGAGGTCATGTGTGCAAATGGCTACTACTTAAATTCAAGGATTTGAAAAGAAAGCAACCAAACAAGGCCCTTACTCATTAAGAGTAAAATTGTAAATAAAATGTCTTCTTTCGTTTACTTAGTATAAACAGTCGTCTTTATTCATCTGAAAGACTTAGACTATGTTGAATATGGTATTCTTAAATTGTAGTATCTTCTTAGTGAGTAATTAGGGTGAATTCATAGAATTATTAGTTGATTTGTTGGCTGATTAATTGAAGTGTTACCCATTTGTGGTTCTTGGTTTCCTTCAATTATCTTTCTAGGGTTTTATTTGGGCTGTTGAAATCAATTGGGAGGTGAGGGTTTTAGTCTCTTGTTGCCCATAATTTCAATAGTTTGAATATAATCCACATATCTTTCTATCTTTGTTTCATTTTCCTTTCTTTCTTGTTTTTGATCTTTATCAAAGGGGGAGATACTGTAACACCCGATAAAATTACCAAAATACCATTAGAGGAGAGATGCGTGCATAACGCGTCTTCCCATGCTCTGATGGTAAATTTGAGGCCGGATATGCGATCAGCATGAAAACTTGAGTGAAGAAATGGTCTCTTCGATTTTTAGAGCGACCGAATCGAAAGATAATTTTTGGATACAAGATCTGAAAAGTATTGGTGTGCGTCCAGGGTGCAATGCGCCTCCAACGCGGACCCACACTTGATTTTTCAAAAACAAATTCTCGATGGGATTGAAAAAATCGATTGGAAATCGATTTACAAAAATTTACATGTAGAACACTTTGACAAACACGTTTTAGCTTTCATAGAAAAACAGTTTTTTCAACACGTTTTAAGTTTTCAGTCAAAAATTACACTGGTGTCCGACCAGTCCGCGGACTGGCCTATTGCGAAGTGAAATTTTTCTTTATTTTTGAGGGGCATTCAGGATATTTTCCAACCCCTTGTAAATCCAAAACACGATCAAAATGGGTCATTTTGGGTATAAAAAGGATTTTAAACCCAATTCCTAAGCCATTCTAAATTCTTGAAAGAGACTAGGCTACGGAGAAGAGAAGAAGAGTGTAAAATTGAGAATTTAGAGGAGGATTCTTGAAGATTGATTGTTGATAGCTTCATACCAGGTATGTAAGGCTAAACCAAAAGTATGAGATTATTCTCTCATGTGCCCCATAGATGGTCATACAAGAGTTGAAAGTCTACGGAATCTATATGCATGATTCTTGAACGCTTTCTTGATAGGTTTTTTTGAAAATTTTATTTACTACAAATACTTATGTTGATGATCATCATAATCTTATTTTATTGAATTGAATTCTTTTCATGGATTATTGCATAAATCCTATTTATTATTTCATAAGCATGAATGAATGAAGATAGGGATTGAGTCTAGAGCCTTGATTGAGAATGTCGATTGTGATTGTGATCGTGAAAGTGAAAATACTGATAGGTTGATAGTATTTGATGGTCCATGAGTCTTCCCAAATAAACTTTAATGATTTATCTATTCAATTGTTCCCTAATGATTGTTAAGGCCTTGAGCTATTGATTGAGAGTTGAATTGATAATATGATTGGAGTCTCCGTAAGACCGATTAAATGATGAGAGCCTCTACAAGGCTGATTTGAGATGGGTCAATTGAGATGTATTGATCGAATTGATTATCTTATAATCATTGAGTCATGGGAGGAGTATCAAGCAGCGAAAGAGTAAGAGTTAATTCAACTCACACTCGTCAAACTACGTGGACAAGCATAGGGGAGGATTAGAAGCATTACATCTCATTGTGGTTCCCTCTTGATAGAGTCCCTTAAACAATAGAAGACTTGTTTGATTTACTGGTGGTCCCTAGTGGATTCAATTCATTCCCTACCTGGCAAGTACGGAACGACTGTGGCAACAACGAGGGCTTGTTGTATCACTGGCTCAGAAGTGATTGTTGTCGGATAAGAGAAACTCCCAGAAAGTTCCTACCTTGAGTACTCTGAGTCGAGATAAGATGAGTTGAGTTGAGTTAATGATTGAGATGAGTCTGATTTGATTGATAAGGTTGGATGGGTTGATGGATCATTAGTCAACTCTTTATTCTTGCTTTAGATAGACACTTGATATGTTGGTTGTTTTTATTTTGAGTTGATTGATATTTCATATTATTCTACCTGTTTCGATTTCATTCAGCTATTTTACATATCTTATATTTCACGTACTGCCGCCACTCAGCGCTGCGTCATTTTATGATGTAGATACAGGGACTAGAGCTCGTCAACAAGCGAATTGTTGAGGATTTGAGCCGTCAGCTAATTTGGTGAGCCTCGCTTACTTTGGAGGATTCATTGTCAAACTTCCATCTTGCTTATAGGGTTAGATTGATTAGCTTTACTTTATTTTGAGATAGCCATGAGTCTATCATTTGCACACCTTGATAGTGATATAGGCTTCATAGACTAGAATCAATGTTGATGTTAAGATTTGTTGAGCTAGTTTCTTTCTACTAGCCTTTTTATTTATAATATTATTTTGAGACTAGATGAGATGTGCTCATTACTTTCCTTTGTCTTTCGTTGATAGTCTAGAGGTTGTTGATTGAATGAATGTGATAAGGCCAAGTGGTTCGCTTGGGGACTAGCAATAGCCTCTGAGTGCCGGTTAGTCTAGGGTACCCTCTCGGGCGAGGCAGTAATAGTAATAGGAATAGTATAGTAATAATAACAACAACAACAACAACAACAACAATAATAATAATAATAATAATTGTTGATATCCAATTTCATCCTCTACAGTATGAATTAATTATTAAGATTTTTGAATTTTTCAACGATTTGAAATAATTCTTCGAAAAATGTTTTTTTCTTTTTTTTGAGTAATTTTTAGTAGTAAGTCTTATAATTTTAAATTATTACTTTATACATGTTTTAAAATTGTTATGCATCTCTTAATATATAATCTTTCAAAATTCATCCCAAAAGATTTTAATCATTTTAGTTTAATTGTAAATTATTTTCAAAATTAATTAGCTTATTAATTGAGTTAATTATTTCATTTCATTAGTTTTAAGAAAGCTCTTTATTAAATTCATCTTATAGCCAAATAGATTAGTTAACTCAATTTGACTACCTTTTAAATTCTAATTTGGCCAAAGTCCCCCAATAAATTCTCCACCCCCTTAACCTCTTTTTCAAACCAATTCTTGGTCAACTGGACCCAAATTTCAGACCAATTTTGCCTAAATAATCCCTAACCCGGCCCAACTGTTTAATTTCAGCCAATATAAATTACACACAACCACACATGCCCCTCTTTTTCTCTTTCCCTTCACATATGCTCCCACGCTCCTTCATCCTTCATCTCCTTCACGACATTCAACTGAAACCCGACAACACCTCAACATTCTTCAAGAAATTTCTTAGCAAACTAAGATTCCCCAACGATTCCTCCTAACGTTTCAATTCGTTTCCAACAAATTTTCGTACATACGTCTTCATCTCGCAATAACCTTCGACCTCGCTCAAATTTAGCTATCCACCTTACCTCCATGGCATATCTGTTGAGATTTCCCTCAACAAAGTTTGAAAAATTTGAGAGTACTCCTCATCCTTTAGATTCAAATTTTGAATTTTCGTCTAATGATTTCCCCATTTTAACGCCCAATTTAATCCGGCTTTTCCCCAATTTTGAACCCTAGTTCACCCCTATAAATTCCACTCTTTTCCAGCATTTTTTAGGTGGGTCGTTCTTCACTTTCAAGACACTAAGATTTCCATTTGGGAAGTAAGTAAGATTTTCCAGAAAAACTCGTTCAATTTTGAAGGTTCCTGAGTTTAGGAATTTTCGTTCTCAGAGCTTGAAAGTTCTCAAATAAAGCTTTGTCTGGTGTCGATGTTCGACTCAAGCTCAAGGTCCTAGCTCGCTGCCCTGAAAAAGATAACCTGTTCATCTTTATTTGATGTCAATCGTGTCATACTTTACAGAGATGATCTTCTATTAGATTACTATATGCTGAAATTTGGCTGGTTTGTTAATGTGTAGCCTATTACGTTCATTCATTTTGTTCATTGTTGACACTGCATAGTTTCTGAGAATGTAGCTTGCTTACCCTTCTGCGTTAACATGTCTATTGAGAGGTTCGAATCTTAAAATATTTTTATGATTCTTGATTCTTGTCATTTTTAAAGTGCTTTTCTTTGAGCTATACATTCCAGCAAGGCATTAGAACCTTAACGTCCTTGTTTAAAGCAAGTTTAACTGAGTTTAAATCTATTTTTTGAGTTATTAATGGCTTCGATCTACTATTTCTTTGAGGTTTCACTAATTTTTTAAAGTTTTACTTAGTTTCTATTTGGTATGAAATGTAACTTCATCTTAGGATGTTGGATATGTGATAATCTCACCATGTCACCTAGCTTTTTTGCTCAAATAGTTCTGTTTAGCTCTTTCTTTATTGTTTCCTCTCAATTCGTGTTGGTTTTTCATTAAACATGCGTATAAGATCTGACTCTACTCCTTGTTTGAATCTTTCTTAGGATGAAAGCAATAATTAGTTTGATTGATCATTCTTTGGTGACACACACTTGGTGCATATCTTGTTTAAAAACTATTTCAATCCAATGTTGCCACTATTTAAGTTCGATACAAATTGAGTTTATGTTCACTTTTCTTTTTAGAAGCTGTAACAAGGATTCCCTAGGCTACATCCATTGCTTATTTACTTTCTTGCATATTTGCTCTAATTTATCTTTGACATGTTGATTTGTTGTCCTTTTTTTTTAGAACATTTAATCTCTCTGTTTTGTTGTTGACTGCTTAGTTGAAGCCTTGAACATTTAATCTATGCTTCAAGAATGGTTAGGTCCTCATGTGATGCTAAATGTAACCTATTTGGACATGTTTCGCACATATTTTGCTTTTTTTTCTATTTGTATGTCTTGGTAAAAATGATAAGTTTCATGTCAAAAATTCTAGGCTATAGCCTTTATCTCTTTCTCTTATAATCATTTTCTCTTACCTATGCACTAAAGGTTGAGTATCACTGTAAATTATACATGTTCGATCATTTGATGTGTTATTTATTCCATAATTAGTTTTGTTTGTTGATTGTTAATTCTCTTCCTCCTCTTTTATTGCATGTAAATTTGATCTAAGTTCATTTTGGACTCCATCCTCGTATTTCGAGTCAACCTTAGGTCACAACAGGTCCGAGAAGCTACTTGACAAACTGAGGAAACCATAAGCAGGTTTCTGAAGGTCAAAAGAGGCAAGTATACACCTGTATGCATTAATATACAGTGGTTTTATACAGTAGCTCGATGGGCCAGAAGTCCAAAATTTTAATAAAAAATAGTCCAAGGGGACTAAGATGCTGGGATTACAGGAATACAGGTAGAAGGGAAAGTGACATATATACACTAACTAGTTACGAAGATTCCGTGCAGCCAATAGTAATTCGTAAATTTATTTTTTAATAATATAATTAAACGCTATTAAATTTTCTTATTAAGTGTAAAATTAACATCTAATAAATATTATTAATGCTAATTACGTTTTAAATTTAATGATTAAGTGTTTCAAGTTTTATATGTATATTTGTAGTACTTTCTATTTGACATAAAAAAGATCACGGAAAGATGTTAAAATAATTATTTAATTTTATTTTTCTAGTTTAAAGTGAAAATTATTTTATCCCAATTTCAGTATTTCCTAAATTAAAATAATTGATCTGGGTGATATAGCGAAATCATAGTTGAAGCCACTCGGAAAATTATTTATTAGCGCCAATATTGTAAAAAAATCATAGTTGAAGTAAGCAGCTATTTTAAAAATATTAAATAAAAATATTCATGGAATATTCTTATGGACTCCTGCATAATGTATAAGAGGAAACAGACAGTTCAAACAGGAATATCGATGGAGAGTTGCCTGCTTCGCTGCCCAAATTGCTCTTATTATATAAGAAAATATTCAGTGTATATACATCACTGATATACAAGGATGAAGGGGCTAAAAAGCCCAAGTTTTTCAGCAGCAGGTTTGACAAGAAATCTTTAGCCCAGGCAGACTCAAAATGTAGAAATTAGGACAGGTTGTTGAAGTTGGGTCTGTCAAGCCCAATAACTTTATTTTATGTATAAATTTCATAAATACCATATTGTTTATTCATAATTCTCAATTTTCACGATTCTTTTAAAAATTACCAAAAATTTCAACTTTTCTACGTCAATTGGCACCTGGAATAACCGAATTGATACCTCAATATAAATTTAATTCTGTTATGTTAAATAAGGGAAAAAATCAGACAATTAAATGTGATTCCTTAATTAACGCGAAAATGTTCTAATTGGTTAAATCAATTCCAACAAATTCGTAAACTGCCTGTTAGGTTTAAGATTTGAAAAAAGGATGATATTTCCAGTTTCTTTGTTGTCTCCACCAAGAAGAAAATTAATCAATAATGAATGTCTCAATCTTGATCCGCCATATAGGAATCTGGGGATCAGATATCGTATAATCGATACAAAACTAATGGAGTTATTGTAGGAGATAATATCTCCTTTCTTAACCGCAGAGCTTCGATTGCTGTTGATTTGGGGGATCAATCAACGAAGGGAAAAAAATTTAGATTTGATACGTTATTGAATGTAATTCGTCTCGTATTTCAATCCACAACGACATGGATGTTAAGTCATTGTACCCAAAGGTTTGTTTTCTACTCTACATGATTGCTTCTTTTTTTTCTGTTTGATTTCACAATTTGATACTTTATTTTTCTGAAAGAAATTTGTGTCCTTCAATTTGTTAACAGAAAGTAAAGCCTAATAGAGATGAAACGATTCTTATAGTTATTGAACTGCAGAAAAAGTATTTTTTTCATATATATGTCAAGAATTGCTACTATTAATAGGAGGTATCTTAGAAGTAGTAGGAACATTTAAAATTGGCTCCTAAAAATATTGTTAGATGCACACTGAAATATGGGAGAGTTGATTGTTTTTTGGAGAATCTGTGGGTGACTAGAAGTTCGATGAATAAAAGAAATCTCAATCTTCTCTCTTCTGGCAAATCCCGCATCGGAATTGTAACACCCTACATTTTACATGTACTAATTTGCGACTCAAATGAAACATGATTTGGTTTATTTAAATTAGCGCCAATATTTTTAAAAAGTGTTTGAATCTCATGTTAATGGGCGATATATTCGTCTAACGCTTAAGAGGGTCAAGTGTATACATATTTTGTGAGGAGGTCACTACCCTAAACAAAGTAAAATAATTGA
>JAPFFP010047200.1:0-10502 GCA_026153255.1 Solanum medicagineum | reverse complement strand
AAATAATTTTAGACAAATTATTACAAAGATCATCAATTAATAATATTGACATCTCAATCTCAAATATGTTAAACAGTGATTAACTTAATATCAATTTTCCCATGGTTAAATTACATTCATATAGCATTAAAAAATAGACGATATGAGTGTATAACTCAAGAGTTAATTAGAGGCAGGAAGCTATGCATGGGGGTGAGTCCTAATCATTAAATTTAATTTAAACTCCATATATATATATTTGTATTAAAAAATCAATGGAAAATTATACGAACTCAATTCTGAATACGGTGTGACTTTTCCTAGAATTTAGATCTTATAAAGTTTAAACTTTGATGTGATGATAAATTCCAACTAAGTAGTTAGTATGTGTATATATTATATACTCACTCCATTTAAAATAGAATTATCTAATTTTTTTTATTTGTTTAAAAAAATGACCTATTTTCTTTTTTAGTAAAATTTTAATTTCAATTTTTCACGTGGTATGTTTCTGCCATGGCCATAAAATTAAAAATGCATTTTGGTCCATTTAATATAACTTTAATTTAAAATCATAAGATTGAAAAATCTTTTTTATTTTGTTAAAGTTTGTGCCAAGTCAAATTAGGTCATTCTACGGAAGGAATGTATAAAGATCGACTAACTGGCTTCATTGAGAGGAGAATGTTACATATGTATGGTCACTATCCATGGTCACTATCCATAATTTTATTTGGCCTTGTTTAATTCCAAAATTCAAATGAACTAAAACACTTTTTAATTAAAGAGTATTGAAGTTGTAAAAAGAGAAAAAAGAAATAAGTCACTCCTCAAAAGTCACAAGAGAATGAATCTCAGTCTCAATGCAGTCTCCTTTCAATTGGTACAATTAGAGTAAGTTTAGTATTGGTCTATATATGTATAGATCATAGATGGAGTAAAGCAAAAGAAAATGGACAGATTCAAAAAAGAAAGATAGAGCAACTATTGATATTTGATAGATCTATGTATAAGCCGTTACATCATGAAAAAGTTTTTGAGTTTATACTTTATGGTCAAAAAATGAATCTCAATCTACCTCTAAAAGAATACTATTAAAAACTGAGACCTCTTATTGTCTCCTATAAGGGAGATGTAGCCTTGTATCCAAAGCAAACTTAAATCTCTCTCATACACTTTTTTTTTTCTTTCTAATTTCATAATGTCATTCATACCCCTAATTACTTGTAGTATTTCATCTCAATTCAAATTGCTACCTCCTTTTTGTGCAGTCACTTTTTCAAAGAGGCTCGTCCATTTTTGGAAATTTTCATTAATTCATGGCTACCTACATATTTTTTCCTTTCAATTTAGTTGTTAGAATTACTAAAAGTAACTATCTCAAATTAATTGTCAATTTAAAGAATCAATAGATAATCAACTACTCCCTCTATTTCATATTAAGTTAATTGATAGAAAATTTTGATGTTTCAAAATAAGTAAATTGTTCACTTTTCAAGGGATGTGTTGGAAATTGTTTTCAATTTTACACTTCATTAATTAAGTTTCCAAGGTTGAGTTTTATATGAAAAATATTTGACGCATTAAATGAATGTATAGAGTTTGAAAAGGGTAAAAATGAAAAAATATGATTAAATTTTGTGTTTAATTCTTCTTCTCAATATGTGTGAAATAATTCAATAGTTTACTTAATATGAAACAGAGGGAGTACTTTCTTTCAAATCTACCTGTTGTAATTACTACTCTTAGATGTGAAAACTCTAGTTGTTAGGTTAGAATTTTCAAAAAGTACAATATTTGTTATTTTAGTCAAATTACATACCTTATTATTTTTTTCTTAAAGCATGTGTCAATCTTTACACTGCACTAACAACTAAATTGGGACGGATGGAGCATTAAGGAGTCGTCTGTCCTGAAATAATTTTCTACTTTATTTGAAAATTAGCATCTCGATTGGTCATGATATTTTTAAATTAAACTTGAAGTTATTTTTCAATTCACTTTTTACTTTTAAAGTTGTATTTAAGAATACTATTCAAGTATGAACATTATTCTAAATATTTTTTTAAAAAATACAAACAACAACAACATATCAAGTGGAATTCACTACAAGGAAATGTACTTGTAGCTACGAAATTTACGCTATGAATTTGAAAATCGTAGCTATTATTTAGTAATAGCCATAAAAATTTAAATTTCATGGCTAACTTAAAATTCATCAAATTTCTTAGTTATAAAAGCCAAATTCTTATTTTTGCTATAACTGCTAACAATCGTGGCAATAATTATCTAACTAGCAACAATTTTACTACTACAATAAAATTTTGTAACTAACGATAGGTTTTTGCGACAAATAGAAGTGATTGTAGCAATAGTAATCCTTTAGCTACAATAAATTATTTGAAACAAAATATTGTAGCTAAACAATACCTTTACGTCAAGTCAGAGTAAATTGTGGTAACAATTAAATGAAATAGCCATGGATTTTTTGCTATAATTAAACTTCGTAACTTATTATTAATATTTGCTACAAATTTAAACTTATCATAGCAATAACAATCTTTTAGCCACAAAAAATTATTTGAAGAAAAATTTGTAGCTAAAGAAATAATTTTATTTTAAGTTATAAAAAATAATGACAATAATTACATGAAATAACCACATGTATTCTGCTAGAATAAAATTTCATGACTAATTATTAGTTGTTATCATTTTATCATAGTAATAATAACCTTGTAGCCACGATATAGTATGTTTTTTTAAAAAAATTATAGTTGAATAAATATTTTTCTTAAGTTATAAAAGTTGTGTCATATTAAAAGATATAATCATAAATTTTTACTACAGTAAAATTTATAGTTAATTTATTAAGTTTTGCCACGATCTTATTGAAACTAATTGGGGCAATAGTTAATTACTTTTTGTCCATAAAATATAATTTAAAATAAAATATTATAACTAAAATAAATATTTTTTTGGTTATCAAAACTTTAATTAACTTAATAATCATAATTATTTTCACGGCAATATACTATAAACATGAGAGAAGAAGAATATCGCAACACAAAGAGGAAAGAAAACAAGGTTTACAGCAAACAGTGGATGTCCATAATTTATCTGAAAAAAATTATATTAAAAGCTATTATTACTTATTTTTAAATTATTTTTTATGACAAGAACATTAATTAATATGGGTTTCTGATAAAATACTCATGTCAACCAATATATGTAAAAAATTTAAAGTGGTTAAGTAAAAGTGAATGAGGGAGTAATACATATAATTTTTTTGTTGTTCAATTTCCATAATTAACAAATTAATTAAATAATTTATCAATTGACTAAAATTGATAACAATACTATAATTTATTATATATTTAACTGATGTTTGACTAAATAATACTTATAACTATTGTTGTGATCAAATAATTTAACCATTAATTTATTATTGTGATCAAAAAATTTAGCTCATGAATAATTTTTACCATGATATGAAGTTTTTCTGTATATGATTTTTTTTTTTGTAACAATACTGATTTTGTATAACTAGAGGTGTTAATCATTCGATTAGATTGATTCAATACTACATGTCTACTTGTGAAATTCAAATACAATTTCAATAAATTATAGATTATCTGTAATTAATTTAAATTAACTGACTATATCTAGCTTAAATATAACTTCAATAAATCTTACTAAAGTTTCATTCTTCAATGCTTTTAGTATTATTTGCATCATAATAATATCTTTATCGATTTAATGTGATTGGAGGCATTACTTGTTCAAATCAATTCAGTTTAATTCGAAGATATTTTATCAAAGCAATATATGTTACTATACTAATAGTTTCTCCTTATTCACTTCGGTTCAATTTTATACATAGATATACATGTAAATTTTAAATATAATTTGAATAAATGCTACATTTACATTATACTGCTCATTTGTCTATATTTTCAATATGTGTTTTTTCGTATAGTATTTTTTTTTCTCAAACCTGTTTTATATTATTTTACGTGAGCTGAGAGCTTTTAGAATTATATAGTTATATAAACATCTAATTATATACACACACACTTTTAGCAAATGTTCTCTTAACAAATTTCGATTTATACAACTATATAAACATCTATCTATCTATCTATCTATCTATCTATCTATCTATCTATCTATCTATCTATCTATCTATCTATCTATCTATATATATATATATTCTTCCCAAATTTCACATAATGAGATTTCACTTGATATATTGTTGCTATTGTATCATCTATCATATTTAACATTGAATTGCAAACAAATTTTCTTAGCTATAAACAACCAATTAATATGACAAAGTTTTTAGCTAATTCAAATTCATTTAAATTGTGGTTTTAAGATTCAAATATAATATAATTAAATAAATAATAATTTTTTTGTTCTAAGAATTAGGAGGGAAATTGATTAATTCAAAAAAAAAACTCCTCTAATTTATCAAAACTAATGAGTTATATCAATTTTTAAAAAAATAACAAGCACTTTGTAACATAAAAATCAAAATGAAAGTAAAAAGATTTCCGTCCAAAAGATTTACCTCTCATTATTTTATATCCAAATAGCTTATTTCTTTTCCTATTTTAATAAGTTAAAAATCTTATGAGACTAATACTTAAAAGGAAGTGCGGATACTCTAAAATTAAACTTTTTACCTATTTTAATATTTATATCAATTTCATCTTTTGTTTGCCATCTTGCTTGCAGGTATCTTTATTTTTCTTTCTCTCTCTTTTTTTTAAAAAAAATATTATGTCATTTCATCTAATTTTCTTTTCTATTTCACTTTATGTCACTTTTAATCGCTTGTGGAAGAAGTCATTAAAACTAACGAACAGATTGAAGAAATGAAGAAAGAAGGGATAATAAATTAGCAAAGTTGAATAGAAATAGAGAATATTTTAAAATGATGATTGAAGTTCTAGATTGACAATCAAATAATTTTCTAACTGTAAGTGGCGCTTCTCTCTCTCTCTCTCTCTATATATATATATATTTCTTCATATATCATTGATTTCGTAAATATATATTTCTTTTAAAAAAGAATTATATTCAAATTAAATTGAGTATTGTATTGTGTCCTTTCTTATACAGTTTTTAATTTTATTGCAGCTTATGAAGGAGTAATGAAAGCATCAGGTCAAATAGACGGAACAAAAATTACTTTTTTTTCTTGTAAAACAATATATTAGAGTTAAATAATATTTTATCATTTTAAATAACGTTGTTGAACATTTGTTAAGTTCTTTTTCTAATATATTGTATTCGTTAGATAATGCTATGTATTTTGCACTATATTATATGAATTAGTCACTACAATTTTTTGAATTTGTAACAAAATATATATAATTGCCACACAAATAAAAAGATGTATGTATATTTATTTTCATAGAAGAAAAAATAGCAACAACTTTTATCTTGTGACAATTAAGTGTGGGATTTTAGTTGTGAAATTTTGAATTTGTAGCTATACATAAATTCCTATAATTGCCACGTACAATGACATGGCTAAAATATTTATTTTTTTGTAGCAATTTTTTTAAAACTACAATGATATATATTTCATGGCTAAATGTATGAATTTTTATCTACAATATGAGAATATTTGTGGCAAATACATTAAGTTATAGCTATGGATAGTTTTAATTCATAACTAAATAGGAGTAGTGTTGTCCCGAAATTAATTATAGAACTAGTCACCAAGTATATATTTTTGTGGCAAATAAATTGAATCTTTTGCCACAATACTACACCTCATGGCTACAAAAGTAAAGATGGCAACAAATTTTGTTGATCGTGGCACGAGGATAAAATAATTTGCCACAAGTATATTTTTCATTGCAAAAATTATTTTCATTGAAGCTACGATTAATTTTTATTTTGTAGCTATAAGTATAAATCCTTAGTCATGGATCATGTAAAATCCGTAGCTAACTATTAGTCACGCTACATCTTGCTACGAAACAAAATATTGCTTTAGTTACGGAAAACTTCTTATTTAGCTACAATGCATTTTATAGCTATAAGTTCATTTTCTTGTAGTGTCTGGGATTTGGGAGAGAAAACATACACAAACCTTACTACTATCTCGTAAAAATAGAAAGGCTGGTTTCCGAAAGATCTGGATTGAAAAATATTTATATATAAACGTACCAAATATACACAACTCAATTTAATTTATGGTGTTGGAAAGTACTAAAGAATTACTGTTATGGCGAAACACGTACTTACTGTTACGCAATAGTGTAGCTCAGTGCTTTTTCCGTTTTGTAATCATCAGCTGTTCGTACTATGATCCCTTAGCTTTCAATCAAAAAGGTGAAAAAGATAGATTCACTGTTGTAGTCTTATTACACTGTTTTCCAAATCTTCATATTTCATGAGTTTCTCATGTTTAGTACATACTTCTCATATTCAAATTTATCTTGTCTTGTAATTTTAGTGCAAATATGAAACAGAGTTCTGTTTTCAACTATATGTGATCATGTATTTTTCTATTATAGTAAGTTATAGACAACAACCAAAAAAGAAAAGGTCATCACAACCTGCTGAGTTACTCAATACTATTACTAAGCAAGGTATTCTGTCCATCTATTACCTCTAAAATCTGTTCTACCTATTCTTATTTTTTCTTTTCCTTTTTCCTCAGATAGAGAACGCATTTAGTTACTTAATTATATTTTTAACGAAACATAAACAAAGCATATGTGAATGGAACGAACCTTCAGTATTGTGATAAAGTGGGTGCTTGATTAATGATACTATTTGTGGTATGGCAATTCATATGAAGCAAATTTAATAAATTTTAATATTAAGATTTATTTGGGTTAGTAATTTTCAGTACACCCACCGGCACCCTCACCTCACCTAAACACACGCTAAATCAATTTGATTGTGACTAAGCAAATGAATCAACTTATCAATTTCTATTGAAATAGGATCCTACAATACCAACAGGGGTGACAATTAGGCAGATAGGGTCAAATTTAAGCGGGTTATAATGGATCAAGATAACAAACGAGTTAAGATCCAACCCAATCCAAATTTGCTTGGGTCAAAATGGGTTGGTAACGAATTATAGAGCGGGTCAAGACCCAATTCGACCCAATTTTTATTAAGTTTACTTATTTTATTTATTTTTTCAATATTTTAGTACTTAATTAAATTATATTTTTTTATTATGGCTATATAAAACATATAGGAATTTGAAAATATACGTATTATACCAGTAAGCACAAAAGTTTATAAAAGTAAGAAATTAATTAACTTGATAGATGCACTGTCACAGGATAATATAATAAAACTTGAAGAAAATTAAATAAATTGTACTGCAGAGATGCAAATATAGTACAAGCCACCCCACTTTCACCATCATACTTTTCACTATTGCCGTTTGTGAAGTAATAAATATATAGTATGATTTATCTCTTAGAAAATATAAAATTTTAATAAAGAAAAAGACAATATGGAAAAAAAAATTCAAACACTGATCTTAAACTTTGAACAATTCAACTATTTTGAATATTGAAAAAATATAAAAAAATTAAATGAATTTAGAACGGAGAAATACTATTGAAGAGACACAGTAAATAACACTCTAGTTTATATGATTTTACTAGGTTTGAGAAAACGTACCCGACAATGGACACTAAGGTAAGAATATTGATATAGAAAAAATGGTTACAATCACCATGAAAATCCTTTGGAAAGCATATTTATATGGTCTGTTCTTGTTATATGTGTAAGATTTGTTTGTTTTTGATCTGTGAACCCTTTGCTTCATCAATTTACTATTTTACTTCATCATTTACGACCGCCATGTACATATATTCGTGCTCCTTTTCCCCAGAAACTTATTAAACACTAAATTGTTTGTCCTCCTTATGACTTAAATATTTAATATTAAACAAATAATCTGTACCTTTCTCCTAAAACTCAGAATCTGTTGGGTCCTGTTTAATTTAACCATGATTTTGTTTTAACTGTTGCACTTATACAAAGTGCTTTGAAACTTCACAAATTAATTAATTAAATAAGGCCCTCATGTAGTAGCTAGTTACCATATTAATATATATATTTATCATGTCTTATAACATTTGAGGATCTGATAGTATTTGTTTATAAATTTTACTGAGAGCTGGGTAATACTTGAGATGACTATTTTTAATGCTATGAAATTTGTGCAATCAAATGTTCATACAATATGTATTGGAATATCGAGAAAGGTTAGAAAATTATGATAATTCATTAGCCATCTAGTATTTAAATTAAGTTTACTACATTGAAAATTTATAATTAAAATACAAATACAATGTATCTACGCATGTACTTATACATATTATATTTATAATAGATATATGTATATATAGATATTTTATCTACATAATCAATAGCTTCGAAATAAATAAAAATGGCTAAAAAAGAAATAAGCGATGACTGTTATATTGATATTCTTTGAAATCTGTTTGGCGTAAATATTGGGACTCTCCTCCTTTCAAATTTTTATTTATAATCACAAATTTAAACATACTTTGAAACCTTGTAAATCTTTAATAACATAATTGTAATATTTGATTAAAATGTAGTTTAAATAATAAGTTGTACGTATTATATATGTAGTAATAAAATTTTGAACTTTTTATCCAAAATAATAATCAATAGTTATATAATATTTAATTTTTATATATTTAACTAGTGAATATAATTAATTTTGATCGATCAAATAACTTCCCCTACAATTTTCTATTTTAACTAGAGATGTTATCGTTGTCTGAATAAGACTCTGCAACTAACTATGAATGATTTAGGCCGAACAGCGACCCAATACTCTTGAAAAAGCCCAACCTCTTCTTTCTTTTTTTTTCCTAGTGACCATTAGTGCCACTGATGAGATTAACGAAATAATTGTCTTTTAAAAGTATATTTAAATGAAGAATTTTACATATGATCAGTCAAAAATATTTTAACTATGCTCTATAGATATAATTCAAGTAATTATTTTATAACTATAACTATGACAGTATTTGTATATTTCGATATATAATCCATTCAACATTTGTATAATTAGCTATAAAAATTCGCAGTTGTAGCGTTTGTATATTTCGCTATATAATTCACGCACAACATTTGTATAATTCACTATACAATTCGTAATATTTGTATATTTTGCTATACAATTCACAAGTTTTTGTATAACATTTGTATAATTCATTATACATTTTGCAGTTCAGGTTTTGTATAACGTTTGTATATTTTTCTACACCATTCGTGCACAGCGTTTGTACAATTCTCTATATAATTCATGCAACGTTTATATAATTCGCTATACAATGCACAGTATTTGTATATCTGATACAGTTCGCTATACAATACGCTGTACAAACTCAAACTGTAATTATACAAATATGTTAGTCATGAGCCGTTATTATTTCAAACTATAACTATGTTAGCTAATTAACTAGTATATATTTACTTATCCGTGTATTTTTTCCTATTTAAATTCACTTATCTACAAAAAAAAAAAAAAAAACTATACTCAATATGTCATTATTTAAACTTAAATAAACTAATATTTTAATGTCTTAGCAGGTGTATCGATGATAACTAATGATAAGTGGAAATGAATAATTGAGGTTGAAAATAATTTTTCAAAGTAGAGGTTGTGTATGCACATGAAATTTACTTGGGGAAAAATGTTGAATATTTGTGAATAAAACAAACAATCTTCAAACAAGTATTTTATTATTTTACCAGTATTTTAAATTACTAAATTTATAATATGTTTGATCAAATTTCTAAAATCAGCTTATTTTAAAAATATTTTTTAAAGTAGTTGAGTTTGACTAATAAATTTTAAAAGTATTTGTGAAGAATAGTGTCGACCAATCTTTTTAAAGTGCTTTAAATATATTTCTTTTTAGATTTTTTTTTTAGCTTTTGAAAAATAATTTCAATTACTCCCTAAAATTACTTATTTTCTCCTTAAAAATTTGATCAAATACCTCATTTTTTTTAAAAAACTAGTTTAGTGTACGTGCGTTGCACGTGTGTGTCACGTTAATACTATTAAATCGAATAGTATAAATATTTGAAAATCCTTAATATTGTCATTCAATATTTAGAATCCGCATTGAAGTCCAACAATCCAAATTCAGACTTGACAGACCTCATTCAGAAATAACGCTCTCCATCAAGATTTTTTTCATAGCTATCACACACAATTTTGACTAAATGAAACAATAATGGATGACCCTAAACATACATTTAATGTAATTATAATGTAAAGGGTCTATTTTATGAATAATTTGTTTTCTATTTATTTTATTCGGGATCAAAATAATCATATTTTGTTAAAAAAAGTAAATTAGAAAAACTGCATTTCATTAAATATTTTTTGAAATACACTTTTTTCACAATTCTTTAAAAAATATTGTCAAATAACATAATTTAAAAAAACTGATACTTTGATTTTTCAGAAATATAAGAATAAAAAT
>JAPFFP010047199.1:0-10502 GCA_026153255.1 Solanum medicagineum | reverse complement strand
AGGACGTATAAGCAATCTGATAAGGGATTTATGGGCTAATAGATGGGTGGGAGAAGTACATTTGGAGGACAAAGGTAGTAAAGGAGGGATTTTGATAATGTGGGATAAAAGAGAGTGGGTGGAAGAATTGGTGGAGTCTGCAGGACAGATGATTAGTTGCAAGTTCATAGGTGTTAGTGAAGACTTCACTCAACTCCTGAGTGTTGTGTATGCAGATTGTAATAGGGTGATCAGAAGGGAGCAGAGGAGAGATTTGGAAACTAGCAGAAACAATTGGGAGGGCCCTTGGGTAGTGTATGGTGACTTCAACGTCACCAGATTTGTGACAGAGAGGGCGAATTGTCAGAGAATCTCAGGAGCAATATTAGAATTCTCTGAGACTACCAATGCTCTGGAGTTAGTTGATCCTCCTTTATTTGAGGGATCATACACTTGGAGGAGGGAGGAGAATCATAACAGTGCCTCCAGGATTAACAGATTCCTGCACTCGCTGATTGGGAGGACTCATTCCGATCGGTCAAGCAGTCTTTATTACCAAGAATAGGATCAGATCATAATCCTATTCTTTTAACATGTGGTGACTGGAATTACCAAAAGACCTATTTAAAGTTTGAAATTTGGTGGCTAGAGGTGGAAGGTTTCAAAGAAAGGATTAAGGCATCGTGGCTGTCATTTCCTAATAGGGGAAGACCTACCTTTATTCTGAAAACCAAGTTGAAACTCCTTAAGAAGGAGTTGATGCAGTGGAGTAGAAACAAGGGAAATTGAAAAACAGAAAAAAGAAGATATCTTACAGCAGTTGGGAACTTGGGAAGTCATACAGGAAAACAGAATCTTAACTGATGGTACCCCAGAAAACTCACTTAGCTATGGAATTTGAAGAGAGCGCAAAAAAGGAGGAAATTGCTTGGAGGCAGGGATCAAGAGCACAATGGTTGAAAGATGGGGGATAAGAACACTAAGTTCTTTCACAAAACGGCAAATGACCATAAAAGATATAACTCTATAGATGCTCTTGAGGTAGAAGGACAGTGCATCACTGAAACAGATACAATTAAAAGTGTAATTCAAAGCTTTTATCAGAATTTAACAAGGAAACGGAAAGATGGAGACCTGATTTTAACCTCCCAAGGATCAATAATAATCCCTACAGAAGATCAGGATTCAGGAGTGGCTACAGAAGAATTTTGAGGAAGAGGAAGTGTGGGAGAGCATTAAGTCTTGTGCAATCGACAAGGCTCCAAGCCCTGATGGCTACACAATAAACTTTTTCAAGACTCTCTGGGATCTAATCGAGGAGGACATCATGGGGACTTTACACTATTTACATGAACATCCAGGTGTTTGAAAGGAGTTTAAATGCCACTTTTGTGGCCCTTATTCCAAAAAAGGCAGGAGCAGTAGAGTTGAGAGACTTAGCAGAAATAATGAAGAGAGTAATGGATAAACTAGTTAACAAGCATCAAATGGCTTTTGTCAAAGGGAGACAGATTATGGATGCAGTCTTAATTGCAAGTGAATGCTTAGATTCAAGATCTAGAGGGGAAGTGGCTGGCCTGATGTGCAAATTGGACATTGAAAAAACCTATGATCATGTTATTGGGGCTACCTTTAAATATCCTCAAACAGATGGGTTTGCGGACAGATGGTTGAAATGGATAGGCTTTTGCATTAAAACTATTAGGTTCTCTATTCTGCTAAATGGAGAACCTACTGGGTTTTCCACTATGAGATGGGACTCAGGCAAGGGGACCCTCTATCCCCTTATCTATTCATTTTAGCCATGGAAGGCTTCAGCAGTATGATGAGGACAGAAGTACAAAATAATTGGTTGAGGGAGATGGTGGGAGAGGCGATCTAGAGATCTGCCATCTGCTTTATGCAGTTGATACTATTTTATTTTGTGAACCTAAAGTGAAGCAAGTTTGCTACATCAGTGTCTTGCTGGTAGCATTTGAAGCCGTATCTGGTTTAAGGATGGACTGGAGGAAGAGTAACATCTATCCTATCAAAGAAAGTGTCAAACATTCAGACCCTTGCTAGCATTCTTGGGTGTGGTGTAGGTAATCTGCCCATTGTATACCTAGGGATGCCTTTAGGCAAAAGACATAAGGATGTGAAGATTTGGGATACCATTATAGAGAAAGCTAACCAGAAGTTGGCTCAGTGGAAAGCCCAGTATCTTTCACAAGGGGGAAGGGTGACACTAATCAACTCAGTGTTGGACTCTCTTCCCATTGATGTGATGTCGCTTTTCCCTATACCTGCAAGTGTGATTAGAAGCTAAACAAATTGAGAAGAGATTTCCTATGGAAAGGCAACAAGGAAGGGAGGAATATAATCTGGTCAAATGAGAGGTAGTACAACAGAGCAAGGATCAAGGTGGTCTTGGTATCAGAAACCTGAGGATCCAGAATAATAGTCTGCTGTTGAAATGGTTATGGAGATTAAGTGCAGAAGAATCTACTCTACGGAAGGAGGTCATTTCCCACAAGTTTGGCCAATCTAGTCCTTGGTGCTCCAATGAGGTGACTTGCAGGGGGTTTTGGAGGACTATCAGATCATTATGGCCAAAGCTACAGGGAACTCCAGAATCAAGGTTGGAGATGGCACCAATACCCCATTTTGGAAGGATATTTGGATAGGGCAAGCTCCTTTACAGGAAGTTTGTCCTGAATTTTATGATGCTAAGGAGTAATCCTGAAGCAACCATAGCTGAGAGCTGGTCAAACAAAGGGTTGAATCTTAACTTTAGAAGGTATCTAAATGATTGGGAGGTTGATAGGGCGACGACTTTTGAGTGAAGTGGAAAATTTTCCTGGCACCAATATGCAATCTGACACTTTAAGATGGAATCTTTCATGGGATGGCATTTTCTTTGTGAATAAAATGTACAAGAGGGATAACAGTGTGATGCAAAGTGAGTGCTCAAGTATCTGGAAGAGCATGACCCCCAGCAAGGTTAAATGCTTCACTTGGCTAGTAGTGAAGAGAGCATGTCTGACACATGAGGTTCCACAGAAGAAGGGGAGAATAGTAGTAACAAGATATTTTTTGTGCAATGACTAGGAAGACAAACAACCATCTTTTTATACATTGCAAGTTTACTTCACAACTGCGGGACCCGTTCCTCGGCCTTACAAAGACCGAGTGGACAATGCATTAGCATACTGCTGACTTCATGAGTTGCTGGATGAAAAGAGGGGGTAGCAAGAGCCAAAAAATGGAGGATAATTCCTTCGTGTATATGGTGGATAGTATGGAAAGAAAGAAATGGGAGATGTTTTAAAGACAAGAGCAAGTCCATACATGATGTGAAATGGAGTTGTCTAGTGTTTTTATTCTCATGGTGCGAAGAAAATTGTATAGAGGAAGTAGATGAGATGGTAGATTTCTTAGGTGCTCTGTAAAGCTTAGAATATAACAGTGCTACCGTGTAATTTTTTTGGAGGTGGCCAGCATGCTGAAGAATACAACAGTACTAATTATCAAAAAAGAAAAAACTTACACATCTTCATTTTCGTAACTTATATTCAGATAATATTTCATTAATCTTGTGTGTTTTAACTCCCACACTATCATCTTCATAATTCTAGTTTTTAATAATCTTTATTGTTTCCATGTCTTTTCAAATTCATAACCCCAAATAATATATAATAATTATTAAATATTTAAATTCAATAAACAATAAATGTAATATCCATTATTGAAACTAAATTAATTGAAGCTTATACATTCAAATTCTTTTTCAAAAAATATTTCTATGTCTTGTGTTATACATTTTGTTTTTTAATTTGTTTTTGTAATATAAATTTATACCCTCTCACTTATTATTTTTTTTTTAAATATTCACCTTTACATCTCATATTTTATTGCCTATTCAATTGTTACTCTTTCTATCTAGAACTCTCGTAATTTTTATATTCACAACCTCCAAATATTTAGTTAAAAATTCTAAGATGTCTTTTGGTATTCCTCCATTTTTATCTATATGAACCTAAATTTTTTTGTTTCATGTCATCCAGGGGCAGATCCAATAAGATCAGTGAGGGTGCCATAGCACCCGCAAGCTTAATCGAACCCCTATGTATATATCTCATATAGAGATAAAATGTTGATATATAATGTAACTGTCACCCAAAGAATCAAAAGACACCAAGGTGCTGATGGCGAAGGACAACGTTTTTACACCCTTTTGATGCAGGATAGAGTCTTGTTGACACCTTTATTTTTTAATTTTAACTTGCCGCATCAAATAGCCAACAACTCTCAGCTGGCTAAGTTTAAAAAGACTATTTTCTCTTTCTTTTTCTTTCTAATTGCAGTAATATGTTTTAATTAACATCTATTGTTAATTAATTTTATTTATTAATATTTGACTTTTTTTATTTGTTAGTGTTAGTTATTCGTTTAACTTAAAAAAGACAAGTTCCCTTCTCTACTATCAGATTAAAAAATATCAGTGTTCTTGATACAAAAGTTGTGTCGTCAATTAATTTCATTTTAACAAAGTTCAAAAAATAAAAATATAGTGTTTGAGATTTAAACTTCAAACTTCAAGATGAATTTTAAATTGCCAATCTTATGTTTAAGAGGTTCAGATTTTATTTTATTTATTTATTTATTTTGACAAAGGTAACAAGTTTGTATATAAATCTTCAGCACTAAGGCAGGAATCCCAAAAATTTACATCACATAGCTACATACAACTGAGTAGGCTCAGCAACCCCCAAAAAAAGAAAAAGAGAAAAACTGTCTCAGGTCCTATTTCATCTTACAAGGATCCTAGAATGCCTACAATTTCTACAGGATCATCTATACACTCAGAGCTACACCAATAGCAAAAAGTGTTAATACAGTCCATTTTAATCTTATATATAGGACTGCTAATACTTTCAAAACATCTTGAATTTCTCTCTTTCCAAATGGTCCACCATATCACTGCTGGGACAATCTTCCATCTGTTTTTGTCTATGCTGCCACTTCTTTCATTGATCCAGCTTGCTAGAGCCTGACCTGCTCTTTCGGGCATGGTCCACCTTATGCCTCTAAAACTAGTAAACAAGTTCCATAGTTGGCTAACTGTTTTACAATGTAAAACCGATGATTGACTATGCACCTCTTCATGAGCTTTTCTTGAATTAGAACCGCCTATTTCACTACCAATCAAGTGAAAACTACCACTTCGTATGGTATTTTCACTTTCCATATAAGCTTCCAAGGTAAAAACTTGATTTGCAACCCCATTTGATCCAAATTCTTGTAGGTAGAGTTGACTGTCAAAAAACCTCCGGTATGGCATTACCATCTGAGGGTGTCATCTCCTTCCTTTGGTCCTGTATACTGATCTAGAGTACCATAAAATTCAGCCATTCTTTCCATCTCCAAGTCTTGCATCAATCTTCTGTGTGTCAGGTTCCATCTTTGAGGAGTCCATACTTCTTACAGAGTAGCCTTCTGTTGCAGAATCAGTAGATAAATATCTGGAAAATGTTGCTTGAGACTGCCACTTCCCGTCTAATCATCTTCCCAGAACATGATCTTCCTTCCACTGTTTACATTGAAGCTTATTCTTTCAGAGAAAACATGCCCCAAGTTTCTAATTGACCTCCACAGACTGATGCCATATGCAGCAGTTAATTCTTTAGTCTTCCAAAAACCTTCCATCTCATATTTTGCTTGAATCACCCTACCCCATAGTGTCTACTCTTCTTTTGGGAATCTCCACAGCCATTTCATAAGCAAGCTTTTGTTCTGTATTCTCAGCTTTTTTATGCTAGTCCCTTATGCTTCTTAGATAGGATTACAGTCTTTCATTTAACCAAATGGAAACCTTTGTTTTCCTTGTCTCTACTCCACAAAAAATTTCTCCTTAAGGCATCAATTCTTTCTTCCACTTTAGCTGGAAGGGGGAAAAATGACATCAAATAGGTTGGCAAGGCATCCAGTGGACAAATATTGTGATTTCCACCTAGACAGCCTCTTTTCACATCTCTCCACAACTCCATTCCAAATCTCTTTTGATTTGCTTTTTGCACCAGAGGCATCCCCAAATAGATAGTTGCTAACCGCCCTATCTCTCCTCCCAGGACTTTTGTAAGTTGTTGGATGTTGTTCACCTCATTGATTGGGAAAATGACTTTTCCTCCAATTTATGTGTAGACCAGAGGTTGCTTAAAAAAGAATGAGGATTATCCTCAGAATCTTGAGTTGTTTCTTCTCTGCATCACAAAAGGTGAGGGTATCATATGCATATTGCAAATGTGTGACTTCAACTCTTGCATTCCCAACTTTTGCAACATTACAACCCCTAATCCATCCATTACTGTGAGCTGTTTTATCATGTTATTCAGACTTTCCATCGCTAGAATGAATAGAAACGGTGAGAGGGGGTCACCTTGTCTAAGTCCTCTGTTGGAGGGGAAGAAACCTTCTGGCGAGCCATTTATTAGCACTGAAAATTTGACAGTACTAATGCAAAATCTCATCCACCTGATCCACTTCATTCCAAATCCCATCCTCTGCATGATTCCCATTTAAAAAAAAACTCCAATTAACGTGATCATATGCTTTTTCTATGTCCAGTTTGCACATAATTCCTGGAATCTTGTCTTTTATTCTGGAATCTAGACACTCATTAGCTATGAGAACTGCATCAATGATTTGCCTACCTCGCAAGAAGGCCATCTGTTGTGTATCAACTAGCTTATGCATCACTTACTTCAGTCTTTATGTGAGTATTTTGGAACTCTTCTTGTATATACTTCCTGTTAAGCTGATTGGTCTGAAATCTTTCTACTCCTTAGCACCATTCTTCTTGAGAATTAGAGCTATGTATGTTGCATTAAAGCTCTTCTCAAAAATCTCCTGAGAGTGAAAATTCTGGAAGGATGCCATCACATCCTTCTTCACAATCTCCCAGCATTTTATTTAAAAAAACCCATGGAATACCTATCCGGACCTGGTGCTTTGTCTATAGCACAAGTTTTGAGCCCAGTCAGGACTTCTTCCTCTTCAAAGGGTTTTTGCAATTCTTGTTGTTCTTCAATGTTGATAGAAGGGCACTGATTCATGTTATAAGAGGGTCTCTATTTCTCACTCTCACTATACAGCTTCCCATAAAAAGATAGAATCTCTCTTTTGATGTCTATAGCCTCCACCAGTTCTTCTCCTTCAACTAACCGTTTATCAATGTGATTGATCCTCTTGTGAGCATTTGCAATCTTCTGAAAGAACTTGGTGTTCTCATCCCCTCTGTTATCCACAACATTCTTGATCTTTGTCCCCAAGCTATCTCTTCCTTTTTTGCATAATCTTCAAACTCCTTGATCACATTTGCTTTGTGGGCAGCTTCTTCTTCAGTTAAAGGTCTCCTGCTGAGTACTATCAAACTCTGTGATTTTATGGAGTAGTTCCTTCTTTTTCTTTTTTTTTCCCAGCTTTCCAAATGTGCTTGTACTCCATTATTTCAGTTTGGTCTTCAAAGCTTTTAGTTTGGATGCCAAAATATAGTCAGGCTTCCCTTCAAATGTATAAGATGTCCACCATTCTTAGATTCTTTCATTAAAATCATCAGTCTCCAGCCACCACCCTTCAAACTTAAAATAGGCTTTTTTGTATACCCAACTGCCACTTGATAGTGCAAATGGCGTATGAACTGAACATACTCTGGGTAGAATCTCTCTTGCTTCACATTGTTGAAAACACCCCCCCCCCCCGCCGCCCAATTCAATAGAATACAAGATTCTATCAATTCTAGATGCTGCTTCAGTGTTACTTCCCCCGGTCCAGGTGTATTCTCCCCCCTCTAATTGAGGGTCAATCAGTTCCATGTCTTCAGTTACATCAGAAAACTCATTCATGTATACACTGGTTCTGGAGCATTTCTGTTTCTTTGAAGCATATCTGACAATGTTGAAGTCACCTCCCACTACCCAAGGCCCTGTGAATAAGCTCCTCACAGCACCAATTTCCCACCACACTTCCTGTCTTTCCAGATTGCAAGTTGGGGCATAAACTCCTGTCATATGCCAAGCAAGATCATTTGTTCTTGACTTGAAGCTACAAGTCAGAGTATACGAGCCTATCTCCACTACATCCCCATCCCAACAATTACTATCCCAAATCATCATAATACCTCCCCTAGTACCACTAGCCTCCAGTTGCTCGTATTTTACTCCTTTGTTTCCCCATATTTGTTTTATTACCTCCCTATTATTCCCTTCTAATTTGGTTTCTTGCAAGCATATGACGTATGCCTTCCATTCCCTCAGCAAGCTATTCACCACCCTTCTCTTTTCCCTACAATTTAATCCCCTCACATTCCATGATATTATCTTCACATTCATCATGTAGCTATAAAATTTTCCCTCCCCCTTATTCTTGTACCTTTGCTTTGCAAATTCATATCAATTGCCAAAGCTTTTAGCTCTTTCCACCCCTTAAATCTAGAGGTTTCCCCTGTTTGCTTCTCTGTTACCTTGATGGTTTGGTGTCGTTTGTTGTCTATCTTCTTGAAGAGTGCCAAGGCTTCTTTTTGACACCCATCGAATCCTACCCCAAATTCTTTGCTCATCTTGATTATGTTTTGATGGACTCATATTGACGCATCCATCTCCCCATCACTTTCCTCCTCTACATATAGGTAATTTAAAGGCTCAGCTTCCTCAATGTTCCATCTCGCTTCCTCTAAACAATCTCCAATTTGCATGTTTGATTGGGAATTGTTGATAACAGGATGGATTCTTCCTCCTATGTTTGTGACTGCATTAGCATACACCTCCCCCTCTTCTAATCTTGTGAGTCCTGATTGATAATATGGTTGGTCCTCTACCGCTAGAACAACTTCTTTGTCTCCAGTAAT
Source organism: Solanum medicagineum (assembly GCA_026153255.1). Classification (NCBI taxonomy): domain Eukaryota; kingdom Viridiplantae; phylum Streptophyta; class Magnoliopsida; order Solanales; family Solanaceae; genus Solanum; species Solanum medicagineum. The sequence goes on along the minus strand of JAPFFP010047199.1, from coordinate 1,639 downwards.
ACTGTCGAAAAAGACTATGTCTGCAAAGTTTGCTTCTATTTCAACTAACATTGGATCTGCCCTAGTAAACACCGCCTCGTAATCTGATTTGATTCAAAAAGTTGGGACTTATCAATGACTAGGCATGTATTATGGGCCTTCCTTTTTGAGCTTTCTTCATTAAAATTCCTGTGACCCAGCCTTGGCCCACTACTTTTAAAAGGCAACCTTCCTTTTTCAGCACATGTCACTGGGCCCATGCCATCTGTAAGGTTTGCATGCAAAACCACGTGATCGGCTAGATTTTTTGTAGTGATATACCCATTGTTTCTTCCCCCATTTCGCTTCTATTGTCCAATGGTCTTTATCCACCATCTTCTCCACCTCACCGGCACCACCATTGCTTGGGTTTCAGCCCAGATCGAGATAAAAAAGATTAATCCTTTATCAGATATCTTAACTTCTTTTGGAATGTCTCTTCCATCTCCTTTTATCTTTAATCTTGCCCACTTAAGATGGTTTTTAGAGAAGTCTGTTCCTCTATTTCCAGCCATCCTCCACATTGGTCTCCTATGGCTTTCAACATCTTTTCTGTCCATAGGTGTAGCAGAGACTCACTGCTCTTATCCATATTGCGCTTTCACATTTTGTGCAGCATCCAACTGTTGGTGACCACCATTCAAGATGAAGCTTCAACTGTTTCCAGGTCCATCCTCCATGTATGACATGCTCCGCCATGTTTTTGCTTGGGAATTCAAAGAATAAATAGCAACACCCCATTTCATAGATGTTGACCCAAAAAGATTTTTTCCATGTATTAATGGCCCACTTCCTGATGTCTGGAAGCGTGGGTTTCTCCTTCAGAACTACATTAAAACTCCCAAGGATACATCTGTCAAGAAGACCCTTCTCATGCTCTGTGCCTCCACCAAGGATGGAGATAGCTTCGTTACTGTGACTAATCACAGATTCCGCTGCTTCTTTTGCTTGCCATTTGTTGGTCCTGACTGAATCAACATACAGAATTTTTGGATCCACCATTCTAGGTTTATTTGTAATAAATAAACCCTTTTGGCCTTTAATGAAGTTTTCTATCTTTAATGCTATGTCCCCCCAACCCCTACTAAATGTAAATTCTGGAATGAAAATAACAAATGAATCTGTTTCCCCCACGGACTGTTACAATACTAATGAATCTGCCAAACTTGTTATGCTTTCTAGAGCAAAAATATTTTGCATACTGTTCATTTAGCTTCCACCTTCTTGTGTGCGTACCGGAATCCCTTGAAGCTTCTTGTAGTACAAAAACATTCCATTCCATAGTTTTCTTGTTGAAAGAAGTTCTGCGCATCAGGTTTCGACTTTTTTCCACCCATTCGAACCAAACTTCTGCCTTTGCTATGAGCCTCGATATGTCGTATGATTTAAACCCTACCGTGAAATAGATTCTGTTTTCCCCCATGTCATCGGAGAATGTAAACTGAACCTACCCGTGCTGTTATAAACGAAAATCTTATAAATACCATATAATTTTTTACGAACATAGTTCTAGTAAAACACCTCAATACCCTCTAGATCCATCCCTGGCACCCAGGAAGTCCAAATCCTCCCGTCTCTGATGCAATCCCTTACCCAAAATTATCCTTTTCATTTTATAGCT
>JAPFFP010047198.1:0-10505 GCA_026153255.1 Solanum medicagineum | reverse complement strand
TCTCAGTTTTCTCTTTTCTCTCCCTAGACATATCTCTCTTTTTCTTTCTGCAGAATTTCTCAATGTGACCCGGCTTCAGAAAATAATAGCAAATGAAGTCTCTTTTCCTTAATTTGGATCTCCCCCTGGACTTGTCTCTGTAATGAGGACTTTTGGTCTTGCTTCTCCCCCTGCTTGATTCTGGAATCACGTTTGCTTCAACCTAGCTAGGGACACTTGATTCTCTCCTCCTAGCCTCTTCAGTAAGAAAACTAGCTTTGACCATCTCCATAGTCATCTTTCCATCTGGAGCAGAGTTGCTAAGTGAAACTACTAAGGTATCCCAACTGTCCAGCAATGAGGAAAGCAACAACAAGGCTTGAAGTTCATCTTCCAATTTCATCTTCATTCCGTCTAGTTGGTTTACCATACCCTGAAACTCATTCATGTGAACTACAATGCTATCACCATCTTTGTATTGCAAATTAACAAGCTTTCTAATCAAAGAAGCTTTGCCTATAGCATTGTTCCTCTCATACATGGATTCAAGTTTCTTCCACATCTCAAACGCATTAGTTTCATTAGCAACATATTGCAGCACACTTAAAGAAACATGTTGACGAATGGAGGTAACGACTTTTCGATTTAAGATAGTCCAATCTTTCTCAACAACACTTGTTGGACGATCCTTATGCAAAATTGGGTCAAGCAAGTCTTTAGAACACAAATAATCCTCAATACGAATTTTCCAAATAGAATAATTCGTGGAGTCCAAACTAACCATTCCTTGTACAAATTACTTTGTCATCCATTATAAACAACACAAGAAGCCTACCAAAAATAACCAAGCTCTGATACCATTTTGTTGGGGAAGCAACAACGAAATACAACCGGAAGCGTAATAAAAACTTTTCCCCCAAATAAATAAGATGAATGACAAAAACACAATAATTCCAAAAACAGCTAGCAGCAACAGATCAATGAAAATAACGAAAATAAAGTAGAGAACACACAATTTACGTGAAAACCCCAAATCGGGGAGAAAACCACGGGACCGTTCAACAACGATCCGAAAACTTCCACTAATCAACAAGAACCAAGTGGGTACAACAAATTCTCTTCTCTAGTAAACACTAGAGGCAAATACAATCATCAAGAAACATTCTTGGTAAGCAACAATTAACAATTTCACCAAAAATGGAGTAAAAATCCAAAAATCGCAGGTCTAAGAAATGCAATCAGGAAACCACCTTCCGGAAATCAAAACGACAAACTGTTCGGTGTACTTGAAGAGGAAAGTGTCACGAACAACATACTAAAATTTGAGGATGAACGGACTCCATTTGGCCTCCGATCCGGAAGGAAAACCAGCTGCCAACACAGTGAAAAATGAAGGTTTTTTTGCTGCTTTTTATTTTCTGTTTCTGCTGTCTTCTAATTTAGATAATCTTTTGTCTTCACTAATTTTCTGACTTATATATTTCACACAAACAAATGAAATGGGCCAAGAGAATAACCATAAATATTGGGCTTAAAATAACCCAAATTAATTGGGTTATCCCTCCATGTAGGAGGGATATTTCCTAACATTAACATCCGCAACTTGTTTTGTGTTTGCTGCAGACCTCCCCTTTCAAATGAACCATGGCTACCTTAGTTTGTAAATTGCATAACGTTTAGCTAGTGATCGACTAGTAGGTTTAGCTACCCGTTTGCTTTAATTCCAACTTTGGAGCTGTCATGCCCCAACTTATCGAGTGTCTGTATCACTAAGGTGTATCTTTGTTGTATTATTGTTGTAAAGTGCAGTATTACTATGCTGTATTTAGTTCTAACTTATGTTAGTCTTATGTAAATAGGCTTGCTTTACAACTCCAGCTTCTCTGATCGGTTTCAGTTCTCTCTCTTAACAATTTGGTGTAGTGTTAATTTTTTTTTTCCTGCTTTCTGGTGCGCAAATATATATTGCCTGGACGACTAGTGAGATATGTACAACAGTACAAGTCCTCTCTACCAAAAGCAAAAATGAAATTTTAATCTTATGCCAGATTTTCGCCCAAATTAAAGGAATAAGATTTTAATTTCGAAATCGTCTTAGGTAAACCTACGGAATAATAGCATTTTCTGTTATCAACTGCACGATGTGATCAGTATATGTTGAATAAAATAAGCTGCCAGCAAGTTCATGATCACATGCTTACACGTTCTTGCTCCCCATTGTCAAGGAACTTTAGACTTGTAAACGTAATTAGTAATCAATGTTCCATTTTAATTCGTCTATCAATTGCAAACTTGGAGAATAATTATTTGGATCTGAGGAAAGAATCAAGGAAAATGAAGTTGTTACTCTGTTATGTTGTCCTGCTGTTGAGTCCCATAGTTGTTGTGTTAGCGGATCTACAACAACATCGACCATACAACCGAGTGGTATAATTCCTGCAGTATTTGTATTCGGAGACTCTTTAGTCGATACAGGGAACAACAACGGGATCCCGACTAGCCAAGGTGAATACCCCACAGTATGGGAAGAACTTCAAAGGAGGAATGGGCAATGGGAGATTTTGTGATGGAAAAGTTCCATCTGATCTTTTTGGAAATGATTTTCAAATAAAATTTAGTATATAATAATTATTTTCAACTTCATCTATAGTTGAACTATTGGGAATAAAAGAAATCCTGTCTCCATATCTTGATCCAGAACTACAAGGTAAGGATCTCATAACCGGAGTTAACTTTGCTTGATCAATGATCCTGAAACATTAGATATCGTGGTATATATATTATTTAACTTTTTTTGTTCCTTTTTCCCTTTCTTCGACGAATTTCCTTATATTTGTTTTTCTGATTGATGAAAAATGCAGCAACCTCTACCAATGCCTAAACAGTTAAGAGTTGTTCAAAGAATATATCAGGAAACTCAAAGGTATTGTTGGAGAAACAAGAGCTTCAGAAATTGTGAGCAACAGCCTTTATATAGTACATTAGTACTCACTGGCCACAATGACATCCAATTTAATCCAGCTTCCTTCGAAAACCCATCCTACATCGACATCATGATCAACTTTGCTTCCACTTTTTTGCAGGTAGTAATTAATTTTGATTCTACTTGTTTTATATATAGTTGAATCGTCGTTCTTTTCAAATTTAGGAGATGTACAATTTGGGAGCTCGCAGGATTGGTTTTTTTGGCGTAACAGCATTGGGATGTGCTCCATTACACAGGAATTCTCTAGGAGGAGGAATTCACAGAAATTGGATACATTCTCTCAATAATAAAGCATACTCCGTCAACAACAGACTCTCCATGGAGATAAACTTCTTGTTAACAAATTTCCAGACTCGAGAATTGTCTACCTCGACTTCTACAATTTACTCCTTGATCTAATCAACAACCCTACTAAATATGGTAAATACTACTTCCTCCGTTTATCTTTACTTATCTACAATGCTAAAAGTAGATATTTAACATACTTGTATAGTTTATAAACTCAAGAGATAATTTTATACTTAATTTCTAATTTACCTTCTAAAATCTAGAGATACAAATTCGATTTCGTTTATTTATTTATGTTCTGACAGGGTATAAGGTCATAAAAAATGGATGTTGTGCTATAGGTGGGAGAATAGAGTTGGTTGTACCTGTCCGTCCAATTGCATGCCCAAATAATGATGAATGTGTTTTTTGGGACATGTTCCACCTTGCAGAGAAAGGCTATAGACTCTTAGTCCATCAAGTACTTCAACAACTTCTTCAAACATTTATTTCATGATCACATTATTTTTTACTGGGAAAAGACTCCGTTATGCCAACTAACTTTAATAAAATGTCCATTTATGCTATTTGTTAAAAGTTTGGTTCAGACATATTATTGCTGTTAAAAAAAAAGTTCATCTGTGTCACTATTTTTTAATGGTGATTTTGCAAAACCATCTTTTATTCGTGGCGTATTTTTATTCGGCCACGTCATTTAAAATAAACAAATTCTAAATAAAATTAATAAAAAAATCCTAATTTTGTGAATTTTTTTCTTACTTAGAATTTGTTTCTAAATAAAATATAAATAAAATTTTTTAAAAAATCTTAATATTGGGAATTTTTTTTCTTAATTTTATTTAGAATTATTTTTTTAAAAAAGATGTGGCCGAACTAAACCATGTCATGTGTAAAAGGTGGTTTTGCAAAATTACCTTTTACACATAACATGTTTTAATTCGGCCACATCATTTTATTTTTTTTAAAAAAACTAATTCTGAATAAATTAAGAAAAAATTCTTATTTTTGTGAATTTTTTTTCTTAATTTTATTGAGAATTTATTTCTAAATAAATTCTTAATTTTGTGGATTTTTCTCTTATTTAGAATTTTTTTCTAAATAAATTCTAAATAATTTTTTTTAAAAATTCTTAATTTTGTGGATTTTTTTTCTTATTTTTTTTTAGAATTTGCTTCTAATTAAATTCTTAATTTTTTGAATTTTTTTTCTTAAACCAATTCTTAGTTTTGTGGATTTTTTTAATTTTATTTAGAATTAGTTTCTAAATAAATTCTTAATTTTGTGGATTTTTTTCTTATTTATAATTTTTTTCTAAATATATTCTAAATAAAATTTAAAAACAAATATTTTGTGGATTTTTTAAAATTTTATTTAGAATTTATTTTTTTAAAAAAATGATGATGATGTGGTCGAATTAAAACATTTCATGAGTAAAATGTGGTTTTGCAAAATCACCATTAAAAATTAATGGCATGAATGAACTTTTCTGGACCAAGTAGAGGATGAGAATGTCTAAAAGATCATAATGAGAATTTGGTAATGACTTTTTATCTCTTTTGAAAAAATGTACCGACAATTTTGCACGCTATTTTAATTGGTATGAACTGTTGTCAACAATAGGATCTTAATTGTGTACTTTGTTATTTAATCTATGAAAAAAATTATATTTACAAATAGTGATGTTTCTTTCATTGTTTAAAAGCATGAAAAAAGATGAGCAGTGTGGAAAGATCTTGTAGTGAGGTTAGTATCATTAAATGAGAGAGTTGAGACAATTAAAAAAAAAAAAAGAGTAATTTTATATCGAAGAAAGGCCTTCTTTTGATGGAGCTTTGAACTTTCAACTAATCCGGAATTATGCGAGTCATAGGATATTGTTGGGCTGTTATATCCTGGAGGGAACAAATCAAGAGTTATATTATTTGATCGACGTAGATTATGCCACAATGAATTTGAATTTTCTTAAAGCGAGATATTCACGCCTCATTGGCCTGAATATTTATTTATTTGTTTTTGTAATTTCATTTTCAACACTAATATATGGTATATTCACCCAATTAACAATATGTCATAGTCAGCTAATGAGTACTCCCATATGGTTTCTTTTCTCAGGTACTCGAGGTGGCTGGTCAAGTAGCTGGTTCGTCTGTTTCAACTTCACCACTCTTATATGAAGTCAATGCGAATTTCTTGGCACAGACTCAAGAAAGAAAATCTCTAGTTGGTTATCTCAGGAATATCATTGTGCAAAATCAGCTGGTATGGTGTAGCCTGCCTGAAGACAGTTAACACACATTTATTTTTAATTTTTATAAATAAGTATGAATATGTGCATGACAAAAATTGAAAATTAAATATTCTTGAATCTCCATTAAAGAGTTAGGCAGCAAACTTATAGAAAGAGTAATTAAAATATTATATTAAAGAAACAAAACTTTGCAAGTGAAAGCAACCCAAAATAGATGTGTCTCCAAGAAATGTTAATTTGATCATAAGATTAATGAAAACTATATAAAGATTAATCCAAAAACAAAATGTAAATCTAATCCAATCTCAAAAGTTACACCAACAAAATTACACCAAAGATAAAAGGTGGATAGAAACTTAGTAAAAATCATACCTAAAATTAAACCTGCTAATTGGGTTGGCTCGAAATAAATTGTTCTATTAAAAACAATTCAATCAATCTTTGATACCAGTCTAAATATTATTTTAAATATGCATAAAAATCAAATTCAAAAAAATAAAAATAAACAAAAACAGTATTAATTAAGATACCTTTGCTTCTCGAAAGCATCTACACGGCCATGAAACGATGCAAGTCTCTCCTCAATAGCATCCGTAAAATGAGCCTGAACACGGTCCTCAGACTTTGAAATGGCCTTGAGAACCCTAGGCCATATTTGCTACATCAACTAAGTCAACTGGGACTCAGTGCAATGCAGGCTCTGGTATCTCTGTACCAGAGCCTGGATAGACTCTGCAGGCACGTAAACCATATTTGCAGTTTGAGGATGCATAGGTACAACCTTTAGTACAATAGTAGAAGCAGTAGTAGGCCTTGTCTCCCTCTCAGTATCCATTTGTGGGGGCCTCTTTGTCTCTGTAGCATTAGTAGTGGAGGAAGTAGGCTTAGGTTGTGGTACCTTGGCGAACATCTGTGGTAGTCGAACAGGAGGATGCAGTGCTCGTCAGGCCACAAGATCCTCATCAGCCTTGATCATTCTGGCATCTTGGGTCCTCTGAACCTCAATCATCGTGTCCACATTATGCAGGATCTCCACCCTCACCTCTATACATAAACGGTAAAATCAATATGGGAATGGGATCGTGGACCTCTTCAGTGCCACTCGTGTATCTCTTCTGCTATACACAAAGAAAAATCTATATCATATCTAGCAATGATGCTGGCAACCAAAATCGCACAGTGTGGCATCAAAGTATTATCTACATGGGTCGGTCGGATCCACATGTATACAACAACCCACTAGAATTTGCCATCGAAACTAAGTGAAGCTTTCACTATCGTTGTTGAACTAGATACTCAGCCAGGGTCTTGGCCCCGCTCAATGCTCAACAATCCATCTCATCAAGGTAGCCTTTCGGGTCATAGCTCTCATCAGTTCTCTCTCTGGTCTGCGCTAACTTGTAGTCATATGCAGTTGTGGTTATAGGGGCCTGGCACTCAAGACCAAATAAGAATTGTCGGATGGTTGTCTCAGATATGTCAACATGGAATCCATGCACCATTGCTTGTGTCAACCGAGGCTGTGCAAGGATCTTCCCCTTTTTTGGGTAGCATAGATGATAGTAGCAACATAAGACACATAGAACTCATGAACCAGTTCCAGAGAGTACTTCCCCGACAGGGTTGCTAACCAATCTAAGTGATACTGAGTCATGGTGTCCTGGAGTGCAAGAGCACTATCAAGTCCAGATGTAACGATTTGTGGCTCCTCAAATATGGTTGTCTCATCGACCCCGCTCATCCTGCTGGACATCCTCTCGGTATATATCCTGCATATGTCAGACACACTATTATCTCGTCAATCCAGCTGGAGAAGTTGTTGGTGCTGGGGTGGACTCTACAGACTCATAACCTAACTCCTTACTTGAACTGGAGTCATCTCCGTTTCTTAACCCTGATCAAGACCCCTCGCCGAGTCCGTCATCTGGATCGAGATGCTTTGCTGGACATCTCCTTCTTCAGACTGGGAGGCCGAGAAACTATGGCCTGTGTCTGGGCTAGCACTATCTGTCTAGATGCCACCCTAGTGTATCATCGCTCAACGCCCTCATCTGGCTGGATGTTGAGCTATCTACTGATCCACTGGCCTAAGGATTACCTTTGGTGTCTGTAGGCTCATCATGTAGTCAAGTCTGCAAAGCCAGTACCTCATCTTTCTTATGGTTGGGAGCCATAGTACTTAAAAGCACCCAAAAGAAAAGCATACATGCATATGGAAAAGAAAATAAAAAAGTTTAACAAAAATATACACAGAAGGACCTACCAAGGCTTTCCTACAGGTCGTAGGGTAAGCTATGGGTCATAGAAGACCTTCGTAGGAAACAGGGTATAGTAAATTGAGTTACTGAAAATATAATTAAGAGACCAGTCAGAGCTCGTAGAATAGACAATGAGTCGTAGACTAGGTCTTAGGTACAATGCCAAACTTTTATTCATGTAGGTAAGGAACCTAGAAACCATATGTACGGGCCATAGTCTGAACTACAACCTGAAAAAACAAATTGCTTATCTCAACTTACGAGGGGCAACTATGATCCATGGACTAATCCACGGCCATAGAAGAACCTCGTGCTGTTGAAATCAGCAACCTAAGTTTTCCCAGTTCACCATTCAATTCCATTTTATCAATATGCAACCAAAATAACAGCCAAGTCCCATTCAAGATAAAATTAAACGACTGTCTTAAGCACAATACTAGGTACAATATTAGAAAATAAACAACATCGAAGCAATAGCACTCAAACCAATTTAAATGCATTCAACAAGCATTTGACAAGTTCCAACTTAGCCACAACACATGCATAGTGCATTATCACCAATTGATCCGACCCAAAACTGAAATATGTGTGAATCATTACTCTATCCTTCAACCATCAATTCACTTAGATATATTCAAACATTATGACAACCACCATTTGACACAATATTTTGCATGCCAACACTGAATTCATGCAACTACTTAATTGATCCTAATAACTTAATTTAGTACAACTAAAGTGACAAGTGATTGCACAATTTCAAACAATGACGTTCATACCAACAAATTAGTTTCACGGCGAATTTAATCAGTTTTATTATCCCAGTATTAAACTCACGCACTACCTTATCAATTTTAGCAAGATAAATAACATTGACTCATATGACAAGGATTTTCATAATGTGAAACAATGATATTAAAATTAGCATACTGTTTCATCGCCAATAAAGGTAATCCAATAGTGAGGAGCACATGATACACTCAACTTTTAGGCAACATTAACTATTGGGGAAAGAAATTTGTTGCTTCCCTAGCACACACAAGTGTACATGGTCACCCAAGTAATATAGTGGCTCTTTTCAGAAGCCGAATGTCAAACCCAAATGACTTGTCGATTAATTATTTACTAAGTTATACTAATTCTAATTATTTATTTAAGCAGTGAAAAACTAACCAAGATGAAAAATATTTTTACACAATCAATGAATGAAGATCTAACATTATGGTTTAACTAATAGGCATGTTTAACCTCTATTTCAGCAAATTATTTGATTATCTAGTTGCTGATTCACAGGGTTAAAATTACTTGAACAGGGTTGCACGCCTCTATCGGCCTACCTTTATTGATTGCTTAAGTACATCGTTGAGCGGGGATAGACACATCAATAAAAATGTTTTAACATTATCCTCCTGTATAAATGAACCAAGCGAGGTGTAAGGGTAATTGTCACAAGTCTCTCTCACACGAATCAAACTAGTTTTCTAGTCGAACAAGCTCCCTATATTACTGTGTTATATTCATTCCAACATCTCTTGAATCCAGGATAAACAACGAATTTACCCCCTAGTTGGCCAGTCTATGAAGTATAGATAAAAGCAATATAGAAACAACTAATATGATAAACAAATATTTTGAATTAATAATTACTAAACAATCATCTTATTAGCTTTCACAATCATAGAACGAGAAGTTTAACTCCACATAGACATGAAAAAATTACCACAAATCATTTAAAGATAAATATAAAAATAAATATTAATGGAGAAGAAAAGATGAAACCAAAATTTTCCGACCTCCACGGCGGCTTCTATTTTTCTCTTAGTCAAAAGTTATGTAAAACCTAATTTCATGAAATATTTATAGATTAGGAAAAAATTCCCAATAAAATAATTGAGTCCAAAACAAATTCGAAAATCCAAAATCGGAAGGAAATTTGACTTTCACGCGAATTGTACTGTACGCCGCCTCCAATTGATACGACCACTTATTTGTTGCCACGTGGCAACTTAATTCAATTGCAATTCAATTCCAATCTCTTCAAGCATTGTACGTGTGTAATAATATATATTATTATATTCGATTTAATCCATTAAGTCTGCTTGATTTTCCTTCTGTAATCCTTCTTTTTTAATTCGTTTGAGCTTCAAATCTCTTTATTTTCGCGTCAATTTAATCTTACAAATAAAATACACAATCTATCATAATCCATAAAATTATGCTTAAAAAGGATGAATAAAAGTATTAAATATTAGGTAAATAATGACTAATATGTATTTTTGGCCTCACATGACTATCCCACACTTCAGCTTTTGCTCGTCCTCGAGCAAACATTAAAGCTCATCAACAAAATTAAATAGGACTATTGCTTTGGTTCAAACAATTTAAGCCATCCAAAAAAATTCAAAACATCTTGTACACTTCCCAATCATCATGAAAGATATACAAAAAAATAACAAACTTTTAACCTTCTAACCTCAAGGAAGGACTCTAACTCATCAAATTTAAATTTGCTCACCTACTCTCTCAAAGAAGTTAATAACATCACCTATCTATCATGAAACAAGTGCTCTCACATGAAGAAATAGTCCACACACTCATTTCAAAAGATTGAATATAAATTAAGGACATTGCATTAAAGAACAACTCTCGCACTTACAAAGAATTCATACGTATGCACAAAGAACCATAGGCTTGCCCATTATGTACATCTCCACTAATTAAGCATGCTTGAATAAAATCAAATAGG
>JAPFFP010047197.1:0-10505 GCA_026153255.1 Solanum medicagineum | reverse complement strand
AATGACAATTAAAGCTCAAAATACTTCAAATACGATATGTATCGACACATCATAGAAATTATAAAAATCACTTAGTTCATATGTATCGACCCTAGTTACTAATTATCCAATGTTGTAGTCTTCACCGATTTAATAACTTGTGAATTATAACTTATATTTATTATTAATATGATCTTTGATTTAAGTATTTTATTAATTACTATATTTAAATAGATTTAACTTATATATTCAAGCCTTTTTCTAAAATATACTTTGAAAATAATTCAATAATGATAAAAAAAAAACACCTTAAATATGATAGCCATCCACACATTATAAAAATAATATAGTATATAACTATTGACTCTAGTCAACACAATTCAAGAAAGCCATATATTAATAGTGTAGTCTTGTGCCTCTTTGTCAAGTCGATTTAATAAGTTGTGAGTTACTAAGTAAATGTATTCATTAAATTTACGTACATGTATATAACTTGTAAAAAGAATTACTTTTTAAATGTATTCATTGGTATATTATGAACATAAATTGATTTGGAGGATGGTTAGGTGATAGGTATGTAAATGTTTTGAACATTATCTGTATTGTATAGTAATTAAAAAAATTAATATTATAAAAATACTTTTTAAATTAAAGAGTATGACTTTTTAAATCATCTTAAAATCTTTATGTTTCAATTTAAATTGTATATTTGTTTTAATTTAGTGAACCATACTACACACACACCCCAAAAAACTTTTCATCTTCCTTAGCAAAAGTAATTCAAGGAATTTGAAAAATAGGAAATTAATGCAAGATTTGACGAAAGAATATTATAGACTTTTTATATTTGTAGTCAAATTTGAATCAATTTTTTTGTGGCCATTAGAATTACACATTTCCCATGTCAAAAAAGAAAATATCTCTACCCTTTTTAAAATTCTCCCAAGAATTAAATGAGGGAACTAACTATATAGGTATAAATCTACTTTGACTAGAAAATATTCAAGAGGAAATACACGTTTTGTACCATATAACGCGTATATTAAGTTAGTATCATTAATGTATATTAACCAGTATGACTTTTTTGCAGGCATTCAAATAATTAATTATTGACACGTTTGGAGTTAGTTGTATAGATAATTTTGTGAAGTCTTCAGTAGAAACTATACATATTCACAGGTAAATATATAAATTATTAATTTGCGTATTTGTTTGGGGATTGAACAACAAATATCGTACATGCTCTTTGATAACATATTTTTGTTGTTTTTAATTAATACTCAACTGAAGTTCTACGCTTAAGAAAGTGACAGAGTCCCTTGGCAGACGTATAAACATTGAAGAACTCCATCATTTTATTGTTAAAAAATAAAAAAAGTTATACAATTTTCTCACAAAAAATTACCTAGGCGTCCATTGCTCATATTCATGATTTCCAAACTTCATTTTAGGCTCGATATTTTATTCCAACTATTATTCACATTTTTATTGGGCATGTATAAGCTTCATCCGTCTATTACGTCTTAAAATCCACAATTAAGTGTAATGACTCTCTAATTCATTTTCTGCATTTCTTGATCTTTTCAACATTTAGAGCTTTTCTGTAGCGATCCTGTAATGACCCTCCAAGTCATTTTGGCCATACCACGTTATTTTTCACCATTAGAGCATTCCTATAGTGCTCCAAGTCATTTGTAACCTACTGGCACTGGTAGCACGGTTGTTTGGTCGTTCGTTCGGGAATTGTGCAATTTTTCGTGTTTTGGAAGATCTTATACCGTAGAAATTTGATTTTTGCGCAAAACGTTGGTAAATAACCCCAGAGAAAAATTTTGGTAGTTTCATTAACTTTGGAATGACCAAATTAGGCTAGACGCATGATCGGCACGAGAACTGAGACATTTTGTGCGAGTTTGGCCAACAATTGACTTTGGTCAACATTCTTAAAAAACGTGCCTAATGAAAATTTTGGCAGTGCGGTTAGTTTCGAAATGTCGAATTTGGTCTAGAATAATCTTTCGTTCAATTCCCAAGGATTCCGAGCCCCTCGGCGAAAATTTGCTAAAAATGACAGTGGGAGTGTGTAATGACTCTGAAGGTCATTTTTTACACTTTCGATAAATTACCCTTTCCAAAAGTTGCCTTGAGACATTTTTGGTTGAGTCTAAAAGTTGAATTTCGAAAACCTTGTGAAAAGTTGAAAGTTTGCTAAAGGAAAGTTCTTAAAAGGCTTAAAGTTAGAAGTTTTGAGGTCATCTTGAGTTTCGATTGTCGGAATGCAATTCTGCCGATTCCATTAACTCTGGAATGCGAAATTTGGTCTAGGAGAATTGATGAAACTAAATTCGGAGTTGAAACAGAGATTTTGCACTCAAAGTTGCACTTTTTTAGTTGAATTTGGATCATAGTTCGACTTTGGTCAATATTCAGAGTTTGGAAGCTCTAATGTGAACTCCGATAGTTCCATCGAGTCCAGAACGATGATTCTGGTAGGGTTGTATATTTTGTTTATATTTATAGGGTTCCAGATGAGTTTCGAGGGTCAAAAAACATGTTATGAAAAGTGTTGGTGCAAGTTGACCATGGTCAACACGGATCAACAACCCTTTTTCTTTTATTTTTATTGCTGAAAATATCTCTTTCTTCTCCATTTTTGACTACTCCACCATTTTTTTTAACTTTTGAGTTCTAGAAGCTTGGAGGTGCACTTTTGAGTAAGATTTTTAGTAAATTTTCATTTCGGTAAGCTTCCTAAACACTAAGGGGCCGTTTGAAAAGGAGGTATTAGACAAAATAATTCATGTACTATCTGTGATATTATTTAATAGTATGTTAGGTAGGATTTTATGCTTGTGTAATAACTAATCCATATATTAGTTAATAGAGAAATTTGAGAGAGCGGGACAAAAAAAGTTCCCATTTAAATAAAGGTTACAACTGAACAAGGCCAGGTCAAATCTTTTATTAATTAAGGATTAAGTTAAATTGGGGTTGAAGTATATTTTTTAAACTTCTTAAACTTTTAATAAATACAACATAGCACAAAAAGAGGGGTAAAAAGGTCATTTTGAAATCGGGTAAATTTGAAAAGGTTAAAATCATTTCAACTGCCACATTGTCAGTTTACTTTTTGCTTCAACTTTTTCAACACACCTTCTCTTTTCAAAATTTCTCTCAAAAAACGACGCAGCAACTCCACAACAACTCTACAACAACTTGAAGGTAACTCACAAAAAAATTATTTTTTTATTTTTTCTTGTCGATTCACCCTCTTCATCTTCTTCTTCTTCGTCTTCTTAGTAAACGGTAAAAAAAAAAAAGTCTTTTTTCGTTTCATTAGGGTTTTTGGGTAACATTTTTAAAATGAAAATTTTGTTTTAAGTTTTAGAAAAAGAAGAAGAAAGCATGAATGTAAAAATAGTGATATAGGTTAAGAAATAAAAGAGGATGATATATTTCATTTTTGCATGTTCTAACAAACACTCGAAACAGAGTACTTGTTGCACTGATCTGGTATTATTATGAATTTTTACAAAATTTGTTATTTGTTGGTCTGGTATGGTATATTGTTATGGGTTTTTACATATTTAGTTAGTTTGTTGCCTTGGTATGGTTTATGAGTTCTTACATGTTTTGTTTTTGTGAACAATAAATATGTATGTGGTGTTGTTTTTGTTGTTTTTGTCGTTTCTTAATGGGTGGGCTGTTTTCTTTAAAAAATGCATTGTTGTTGCAGAACTTAAGCACATCTATGATTAAATTACACATATATAGTTGAAATTATTTTGAAACTAGTGCAGTAATTGGTACAATAATTGTTAAAACTGGTCCAACAATTGTACAACAATTTTAAAATTGGTTTAATAATTGTTAAACTAGTGAAATAATTGGTTCAATAATTGTTAAAACTGGTTTAACAATTGTTAAAATTGGTGCATTAATTGCTATAACAATTGTTAAAACTTGTTTAACAATTGTTAAAATAACTACTGAACAATAACTGCTAAAACTAGTTCAACAATAAAATGTGTTAACAATTGTTGATGTTACTTTAGCAACTCAGTGAATTAGTTTTTTTAAGAACATTATTTTATTTACTTATTTGATCATCTGCTTTAATTTATTTTTTTCTATTTGTTTTGAATGTTAATTGATGACTTCTTATTTTATATCATGTGATGTAGATAAATGACCCCCAAAAAAGAAAGGCAGCTACAGAAGCCTTAGTAGATGGAGATGGAGATGGAAACGTCCCTTAAGACACAGAGGCAAAAAGAAACAGAAGAAGCCTCCAAAATAAATAGTACCAACAAATTATCAGCACTTGCTGAATGATGTGCTGTCAAAATACAACACATTTGGTGCCTGAAACAAGGGATTTTGTGAGTTCTTAAAGTGACTTTTTAGTGTTTTGATGTATTTTTGTGTTAATTTTGCAGAAAAGTTAGGTTGGCATGATTTTGAAGAAAAGTTGCAGATATTGCTGAAGCATAGGCCCTACGAGTCGTAGCTCACCCTACGAGTCGTATGGTGATATCGTAGCAAGAATCAAAGACCAAAATTCAAATATCTGCTAAGTGGAGGTCACCCCTACGAGGTCATCATACGAGTCATAAGTCACACTACGACTCGTATAGGTGGACTTGTAGCAAGAATTAGAGAGCCAAGATGTTGGACAAAAAACTGAAGGCCAAGACTACGAGACCAACATACGAGTCATAGCTCAAGCAATGACTCGTACCTATGGGTCGTACCAGTTTAGTCCAAGGTGCCAAGAACCTGATATGAGACCCCGACTGCGACTCGTAGGTCGTCCTACGAGTCGTACCTGCATAACTTATCAGCTGCCAGTTGTCTTTTCTGTGTAAAATCTAGGGTTATTTTGTAAATACTATATATAGTTTAAGTTAGGTTTTTAGAAGGAGTTCGACCAGTAGACATTGAAAAGATACATTTTGAAGTTTTTCTTAGCTTTCTAGAGTAGTTTATTATTCTCTCTTGGAAAACCCATTTTTGAGGGATTGCAATCTTGCCTTGTACTCATTGTTGATAAATCAAGCTTGTGGGTTTGCAATTTATGGTGCCTATTTTCTTCATTGGTATTGGTAAAGCTCTAAACTATGTCTATTATTTGCATTCTTATGTGTTTTGCCTTAGCCATGAGTAGCTAAGCACCCACAACTTGGGGTTATGGGAACCATGGGTAGTTGCCCTTGAGATGACTTAGGTTTCTTGCATTTCTATGATTGGGGTTTTGCATATATTATCTATTTCCTTTCATTATTATTGTCGTTTGGTGGTGGCCAACATCAAACCCCGTCTACTATCACGATTCCGACCAAGGTAGTGATGAATAGGAAAAGAAAAGTAGATGAAAGAATTCGATTGATGTGTTCTTGTCTAGTCAATCGAGCATGACCAAGGGGAGGTTGACTGGGGCAATGGGTAACAGTTAGTTGGCACACCATGATTACCGACCAAGCGTCATGGTGAAATTCGACCCTCACCTCGCAAGAGGGCTAGAAGAACCTAAGTTACCATCCTGCATACAAATCACCAATTGTAGTTATGTTATCTAGGGTAATTAAGTCAACGAACCATAGGGAACACAATTCCCAAGTTGTCCTAAAATTGAGTGTTTCTTCGCGTTATAGTTAGTGGAAGTTTTATTTTGTTTTTGAAATACAACCCCCCCTCCCCCCACCATTTAGAGATTGTAATCATGAATGCTAGAAATGATTAGTGGTGAAATCTTGTAATCAAGCCCTGTATTCCCTGTGGATTCGATCCTAAACTTGGTTAGGTTAATTGCTGACAACGATCGCTTTCTTATTGGTGCATGAACATCGTCAGAAATTATGGCGTCGTTGCCGAGGAATACGACTAGGTTTTGATTTGATTTCACTATTAGTTAATTCTAGTGTTGATTTCTAGAGTCTCTTGTAGTTTTGTTTTTGTTTTTGTTGTTTGATTTTACTTGCATGGTATACTAGGTTGTATGCTCAACAAGAGGAGCCAATGTAATCCCTTAGCTCCACTTAATTTGGAGATCCATCGACTACCAAGAAGAATGGCTCAAGTGAATGAGGATATTGAGGTTGGAGAGGATATGCATACGAACAAGGATATATAAAGAGAGGAGAATCTACAATAAAGGGGTAACAAGCCACAACTTAGGGACTTCAATGAAAATACTTATGGGTGGAATCAATATCGATTGAATCCTATGGATATGGATGTTACCGGTGCTATAGTATTGCCTCATCTACTAGCAGATACTAAGTTCACCGTATCGAGTGGATTGCTCCAAATGCTCCAAAACTGCGGTCTATTCACAGGGCTACCTTTGGAGGATCCCGACCGTCATCTTCAAAATGTGGTGTTTGTTTGCAAAAGTGTCATGGAGACATAAAAACCTTTCTCTTGATATTGTGGGTTTGAGAGTGTTTCCACTATCATTAACTGGCAATGCAGCTATATGGTTGTCTGAGCTTCCTCTTGGCACGATCACAAGTTGGGATGAACTTCAAAGAGTATTCCTTAAAAGATACTTTCCAAGATCTAAGAAGTTGAAGCTCAAGGACCAAATCAACAACTTTGAGCAATTGTTGGGTGATTCTATTAGAACAACATGGGAGAGGTTTACTAAAAGCTTAAGGATGGTCCCTGATCACAAGATTGTGGATGATTCCTTGGTTGAGATCTTCTATTGGGTACTTGACGAGAATAGTCAAGCTTGCGCCGACACGATTATGGGAGGCATGTTCCTAGACCAACTTTTGCATTGATAGCCACAAGAATGGAACAAGTGGTCAAAATAAATCGAGCACGGGGACAACGAGAGCGAGGTGTGGTGAAATCCTCTTGTGCGGTTAACAAAAATAGTGAGCAAGCAAAGGTAAACGAAGAGATCATGGAGTAACTTGCTCAACTTTGCACAAGTATGGATTTGGTTTTAAAGAAAAATTAAGCAAGTGTCAAGGCAGTCACTCACCAACCTCCAAAGGCTCCTACCTATGATGATCCATTCTTTGATGAGGATGCATGTTTTATAATCAACCAAGTGACGGGTTTCCGAAACAACCCTCAAGGGTCCAGTTCGGACTATTGGAGGCAAGGTTCCGGGAATCAAGGTCGGAACTTCACCTGTGATGGGATGTATAGAGATAGCCGAGGTGGATACTATAAGAGAGAGAGAGAGTGCCAGATGCAGAATGGGGAGAAGAGAGGGCTACAGGAATGGTCCTTATATGCCACCACACAATCGCGATGCCGGATCAAGCAACTCAAGGATTGAAGAAATGTTAGATAAATTGTTTAAGCGAGCCGACCATCAAGATGAGACTTTAAAAGGAATGAAAATAAATGTCTCAAGTATTAACCAAAAGATAGAGTCTCACCTAGTGGCAATCAAGCAACTTGAACAACAATTTAGACAAGTCTCTTCACAATTGAACTAACGCCAAAAGGGCATCCTACTTAGAAATACGGCTCAAAATTCAAAGAGTGAAGGGCGTTACATGGCGGTGATGACTAGGAATGGCAAAAGTTCTGTGAACCCCCTTATGCCGAAGGTGGAAAATGGGAACCGCAAGAAGAAGATGAATGAAGGAACCCAGACATGTAACACGGAAGAGCAACCCAAGAAGTATAAAATCTTTCCGAGACCCCCTCCTCCTTTCCCTCAAAGGCTTGGAAAAAGAAAGGAGGAAGGTATGTTTGAACAGTTTTTGGCAGTGTTAAAAAAATTGTCAGTGGACATCCCTTTGGTTGAGGCCCTTGAGAGAATTACGAGACATGCCAAATGGATGAAAGACTTAGTAAAAAAGAAGCTAAATGTGAGACATGACCTCTCCAAAAATGTTCAATGTTGTAGTGTCATCACTACAAAGTCATTAGTGCAAAAGTGCAAAGACCCGAGTGCATTCACCATACCATGCACTGTAGGAGAGCTAGCGTTTGCTAAAGCACTATGTGATTTGGGGGCTAGCATTAAGTTAATGCCTCTGGCCATATTCAGAAAGCTGGGTTTGGGGAGCCTTGTCCCTACGAAAATGCGGTTGTTGATGGCAGACAGAACTATCAAGAAGCCTGTGGGGATCTTGTATGATGTGTTGGTAAACGTAGAAGAATTTATATTTCCTACAGATTCTGTTATACTTGACTGTGAAGTTGATTTTGAGTTCCAATCATTTTAGAAAGACCTTCTTAGCCACAGGCCGAACATTAGTAGATATGGAGAAAAGTATACTCACTTTCAAGTTGGTGAAGAAGTAGTGGTGTTCCAAGTAGGCCTACAGGCTAGAAAGAGTACTCAGTTCCAAGTCATCTCAATGATTGCAATGGATGAGGATGACAAAGCAGAGATCTCGGTAGAATTGAGACTCGGGGTTGATCCTCTGGCAGCCGTGTTGATGAACTTCAATGGTGACAACATACCTGATTATGAGGAAACAGTAAATGCTCTTGGGGTGTCATTTGGCCCGAGGCGATAAGCAAGGTTGGAATTGGACTTATGCAACAGGGAGACACCACCTACAAAACCCTCTGTAGAAGTTCAACCTGAGTTAGAGTTAAAGGCATTACCATTACATCTGAAATATGCATACCTGGGAGAGAATAATACATTACCTGTCATCATTGCAACAGATTTAGGTGAAGCCCAAACAGAAGCCCTAGTGTTAGTTGTCAAGCAGTACAAGAGAGCTATTGGGTGGACAACTGTAGACATCATTGGTATACCCCCTGGGATATGCACTCATAAGATTCAGCTAGTCAATGATTACAAACCAAGTATTGAGCATCAAAGGCGGTTGAACTCCCCAATGCAAGAGGTTGTGAGGAAAGAAATCATAAAGTGGCTAGATGCAGGAGTAATCTACCCGATCACTGATAGTGAGTGGGTGAGCCCTGTGCAGTGTGTTCCAAATAAGGGAGGTATCACTGTGGTGCCTAATGAAAAGAACGAGTTGATCCCTACGAGACCAATCACTGGATGGAGAGTGTGCATGGACAATAGGAAATTAAATGCTTCTACCAAAGAAAATCATTTCCCTATGCCCTTCATGGATCAGATGCTTGACAGACTAGCAGAAAAGGGATGGTATTGTTTCTTTGATGGATATTCCGGGTACAATCAAATTGTTATCGCACATGAGGATAAAGAAAAGACAATGTTCACATGTCCCTATGGTACCTTTGTATTTAAGAGAATGCCCTTTGGACTTTGTAATGCTCCAGCCACATTTCAAAGATGCATGATGTCTATCTTCTCAGACATGGTTGAAAGTACTATTGAAGTGTTCATGGATGACTTCAGTCTCGTTGGCCAGTCTTTTGAAGAATACCTTTTACATTTGCGTGATGTGTTGCATAGATGTATCGAGAGTCACTTGGTGCTAAATTGGGAGAAATGCCATTTTATGTTCAAAGAGGGCATCGTACATGGTCACAGAATTTTAGGAAAGGGAATTGAGGTGGATAGAGCAAAAATCGAGGTGATAGAGAAATTGCCACCACCAATTTTTATAAAAGATATGAGAAGCTTTTTATGCCACGCCGGATTCTACCGCCGCTTCATAAAGGACTTCTCCAAAAGCTCACAACCCTTGTGTAAGTTGCTAGAAAAGGATGCAAAGTTTCCACTTGACGATGCATACATGCATGCCTTCGAAGAATTGAAAAGAATGCTAACTACAACACCTATTATTGTTGCTCTAGATTGGTCACAACTGTTTGAACTAATGTGTGATGCGAGTGGGGTTGCACTTGGTGTGGTATTAGGGTAACGAAGAGAGAGAGAGATTCCTACATCCAATCTATTATGACAACAAAGCACTGAGTGTGGCCCAGAAGAATTACACTGTGACCGAACAAGAATTGCTTGCGTTGGTGTTTGCATTTGAAAAATTCTGTTCATACTTGTTGGGAGCTAAAGTGATTGTGCATACAGACCATGCAACACTCAAATATCTGATGGTAAAGAAAGATGCAAAGCCAAGATTGATTAGATGGGTACTTCTCTTACAGGAATTTAATTTTGATGTGGTTGATAGGAAAGGATCAGAAAATCAGGTTGTCGATCACCTTTCTAGATTGGAAGATAAGGCTATGATGAAGTTTGATGATGGGCTAGATATAAATGACTCATTCCCAGATGAAAGAGTTCTGGCAGCGTCACATGATTTTATACCATGGTTTGCAGATTATGCTAACTATTTGGTGAGTGATATAGTACCTTTTAATTTGAACACCTATCAATGTCGCAAGTGTATGCAATGTAAAGAAGTTCTTCTGAGATGAACCATATTTGTTTCGTATTTGTGCGGATGAGATCATCCGAAGATATGTTCCAGAAGTGGAGATGATGAGCACTCTTGAAGCATGTCACTCTTCATTGGTTGGTAGCCATCACAGTGGGGCTCGAACTGCTTACAAGGTGTTGCAGTGTGGCTACTATTAGCCGTCTAAACATCAAGACGCCCATGATTATTTAAAGTCTTGTGATAAATACCAAAGAGAGGGAG
>JAPFFP010047196.1:0-10505 GCA_026153255.1 Solanum medicagineum | reverse complement strand
AAGATGTCATATGCATGTGGTGTCCGTTGATAGTATTAAGGTTGATCCAAAAAAGACTGAGGCGTTGAAAAATTAGCCTAGATCATTGACTCTTTCAAATATTCAGAGTTTTCTTGGGGTGGCTAGTTATTATCGGAGATTTCTTGAAGGTTTTCATCTATTGCTTCTCCATTGACTAAGTTGACTTAAAAGAAGACCAAGTTCATATGGTCGAATGAGTATGAGAAAAATTTTAGACTTTCAAGGATTGGCTTACTTCAACTTCGATTTTAAAAGAACTGGCTGGCTTAGATGGGTTTGAAGTATATTGTGATGCTTCACAGAGTGGTTTGGGTTGTTTTTTTATACAACATGGTAAGGTGATAGCTTATGCATCTAGATAATTGAAAGCGCATGAACAAAATTATTTGACTCATGACCTTGAATTAGCAGTTGTGGTGTTTGCTATGAAGATTTGGCAACATTATCTATATGGGGTTCATGTGGATGTATTCAACAATTATAAGATCTCGCAATATGTGTTCACTCAAAGAGGACTTAATTTGGGAAATGAAGATGGTTAGAACTTCTTAAGGATTATGATATAAGTATTCAATATCATCCCAACAAGGCAAATGTTGTGGCCGATGCTTAGTAGGAAATATATGGGTAGAGTGGTTCATCTTGATGAGACTAAGGAAAAGTTGGTAAATGATGTGCATCATTTTGCTAGATTGGATGTTAGATTGGATGATTTGAATGATGGTGGCATTCATGCTCAGAATGGGGCTAAGTCTTCATTGGTTGTTGATGTCAAGTCAAAGCAAGACTAGGACTCACAATTAGTTGAGTTGAAGAAGTTTATTGGCAAAAAGAAGATAGAGGTTTTCTCCCAATAGGGAGATGGTATGCTTCGGTACAAAGATCGATTGTGTGTTCCGGATATTGATGGCCTTTGGGAGGTGATTGTGACAGATACCCACAACAACTTATATTATTCTATACACCTAGTTTCCACCAAGATATATCGAGATTTGAGGGAAGTATATTGGTGGCATGGTCTAAAGAAGGACATAGATAAGTTTATATCCGAGTGCCCAAATTGTCAATAAGTGACGGTGGAATACTAAAGGCCCAATGGTTTGGCCCAAGACATTGAGATTCCTACTTGAAAATGAGAGGATCTGAATATGCCGAGGATTATGCCAAGTTATATATCAAGGACTTGGATAGATTACATGGTATGCCTGTGTCTATTATATCAGATCGGGGAACCCAATTTACTTCTCGATTTTGGAGATCATTTTAGAAAGGGCTTGGTACTAAGGTGATGTTGAGTATGACTTTTCATCCTCAAGCCAATGGATAAGCTGAGAGGATAATTCAAACTCTTGAGGACATGTTGAGGGATTATGTATTAGAATTCAAGGAAAATTGGGATGATCATCAACCACTTATTAAGTTTTCCTGCAACAATAATTATCATGCCAGCATTGGGATGACACCATTTATTGATTTGTATGAGAGAAGGTCTAGATCCCTGGTGGGATGGTTTGAGATAGGTGAAATGGAATTGAAATTCCTTGACTTAGTGTTGGAGGCTAGGGAGAAGGTGAAATTGATTAGTTGAAAATAGCTGAAAGCCATCAAAATCCTATTCGGATTGTAACACCCCACATTTTACATGTACTAATTCTATGTGAATAAATCATGATATGGATTGGTCAAAGTAGTGTCAATTCTTGAAAGTGCTTGATTCTCGTGTTAAGGGGCGATATGGTTGTCTAACGCTTAAGAGGTCGAGTGTTGTGTTTTATGTTAAATTGAGGATATAACAACCCTATAGAAAGTAAGTGAATAAAGGTGTTTGTATGAATTTCACCAACTTGCTTACCTTGAATTTGCTAGCTAAACGGAGAGGAGGTTCGACGTCAAATTTGTCCAAGTCTGATTACAAATAAAATCTATTTTAAGGGTGTAATTTTAGCCTATGTTTTAGCATCATAAATGGACCTTAATTTCAGCCCAAGAAGAATGTAAGAGGAGCCCAAGTGTAACACAAACTACTTGACTATTTGGGCCAACAACAGATTAAGAGGAAAGCTTGAAATTGGCAGCCCAAGTCTATTAGAATTTGATACCCATTTTTGCCCAATTTTGGGGACTAAGCTGCTAAATAATTAGCCCAAGTAAATGAGGTATTATTTAGTCAAAATGCCCAAATAAATTAGTCCAAATCAGCCCTTTAAGAAGGAGATATAAGCAGCCAATTTGCATTTACTCTCTTACACTTAGAAAATTTTCAGCTTTCCCAATCCTCTCTCTAAACTTATCTCAACCTAGCAAAGCAGCAGCCAAACGACTCTTTTAGGGTTCTTAATCAGCCACTCCAAGGTAGTAACGATCATTTGGCATGAAACATAGATCCCTCGGTAAGTAAAGGCATTTATCTACTCCTACATGACAAACAGCCATATCTCCACTCTTTCACATATTCATATGCTCCTATATATAGTTACCTTCAATTGTACATACATACGTGGATACTAAGTACATGAGTTCTTGTTGCTAAACAAAGTTCATGAGTTGTTTCATTTAATACGCATTTCATTTCTTATGTAACATACTCTCTTCATTGCCATATTGTCTTGCATGATAATTCATATGTCATATGTTGCCGATACAATCTTATAACTTCAATATTTTGACCACCAAAAGAATCATCTCAAACATAATTGAAAGATAAAGCAAAGTATATAGTTTTTGATGGGTGGTAGCCCAAGGGGTGGAAGAATCACCTAGCCAGGGACGATCCTATCACGGGTGGTTACCCGAGGGGTTAAGGAAAAACCTAGGTAGGGACGATTTTGATATCCCAAGGGGTGGACGAATCACCTAGCTAGGGAAAATCTTATTACAGGTGGTAGCCCGAGGGGTTAAGGAAGAACCTAGCCAGGGATGATCCCGATACGGTTTACCACTGATCAGCTGGTCATTTGCAGTACATGATGTGCACAGATTATACAATAAAGGTAAAGCAATATAAAGAACTTAAAGTAAATGATTCCAAAGTATATCCAAAGGTGGTCTCTTATTCTACACTAGTGCATGGCTTCATTTGAGTTGTTATTTCATATAAAGTATTTGCTGCCTTACATATTAAGTACATTATCTTGTACTGAGTCCCTTGCGGGGGACCTGCATTTCATATTGCAGGTACAGGTGGTAGTAGATCTCCCCATTAGAGTCCAGGACATCCAGCTACTGTTGCCAAGCTCCAAGTTGTTCCGGAGCTTTGTGCCTATCTAAAGCTTATATGGTTGTGTTGTATAGTTATTCGAGGCGGGGCCTGTCCCGACCCTTATTTGATACTTTATATTTTCTAGAGGCTTTGTAGACTATGTAAATTAAAGTGTGGTCATGTCTCGTATTTCAGACACTGTGGCCCCCACGGCCTAGTCATATGCATTTTCTTTTGGCTTGTATTACTGTTTACTTACATAAACGCATGTTAAATATAGAAATTCATTATAAAATATATAGAAAGTGCATAGATATAGGTAGGTTCTCCCAAGCCTTGTCGGCAACCGGTGTCGGTCCGCCCTAATGGGACTTGGGGTGTGATAGAAGTGGTATCAGAGCGGATCATCCTAGGGAGTCTACAAAGCCGTGTCAATGTAGAGTCTTGCTTATCAATGTGTTGTGCACCACATTTATAAGGAGGAGGCTACGTGGCATTTACATTCTTTATATCATGCCATAGAGCTAGGTGAATTATGGCTAACTCCTAAATTATTTTGTACAGCGAGCAAGTATGCCAAAAACTTGGAAGAACAAAGGTAAAGGAGAGGAAGTAGAAGTGGTGGCTGGTTCACCCTGTCATGTGAGACAACAAAATGAGGCTCAAGATGAGTCCCTTTCACGGACATCTTTAACCCCTCCAGCTCCTGATGAACCCAGAAATAGTGAAATTCCCCAAAACCACCTATTGATGCTACTGTGCAGGATCTGAGGAATGCAATCCAACAATTGACCCTTATAGTTACAGGTCAAAGACAGGAAGGTCTAGTTATGGGTACAGGTAGTGCAAATAGGGCAGCGGGCATGAGGATACGTGACTTCCTAAATTTGGACCCTCCAGGCTTCACTGGGTCTGATCCTAATGAAGATCCCCAAGACTTTATTGATCAGATTCAGCGCACTTTGGATGTTATGCATGTGAGTGGTACAGAAGCTGTTGAGTTAGCGTCATATAGGTTGAAGGGTATGGTTATACTATGGTATGAAGCTTGGAAACAATCCAAGGATATAGATGCTCCCCCAACCACATGGAAGGAATTCAAAGAGACCTTTCTTGACTATTATTTGCCATTAGAGATCCGAGTGGCCCGTGAAGATCAGTTCTTGAACCTCCATCAGGGGAATATGAGTGTGAGGGAGTATAGCCTCCATTATAATTCCCTATCCAGGTATGCTCCTAATGTAGTTGCTACTATGGCAGATAGAGTTCATCGGTATGTGGATAGATTGGATACGTATCTAGTTAGAGACTGTACTATTGCTTCCTTGAATAAATACATGGACATAGCAAGGATGCGAGCTTTTGCATAGAAATTGGAGGTTCAAAGGCAAAGGAGAAGGACACAGGAGTTAGAAAGGGCACAATCCAAGAGGAGCAGATCTTCAGGGCAGTTTACACCGTCCCAAGATGAGTTTAGGCCTCGGTTTTCTAACAGACCGCCTAGGCCATCATTCTCTTATTCCGTAATCAGTGCTCCACCACCACTTCAGGGGTCTAGAAGTAATCAGTTTGGTCAACAAGGTGAGGGACAAGGTTTACGGACAACAGGAGGATCGGTAGGCCAACCAATGACTCCTAGGCAGCCCTGTAAACAGTGTGGAAGAAGTCATCCTGGTATATGTCGTGTTGGAACAGATGTTTGTTATTGGTATGGTATGCCAGGGCACATGATGAGAGATTGCCCGAGGAGGCGTGTGGGTGATATAGCACAATCTACTGGGTCAGCTATTGCATCATCAATGACAGTTCCTCCTTTAGGTAGGGGTCAACAAGCACCTATGGGTCGTGGTAGAGGTGTTAGAGGAGGAGTTACCTCTAGCGGGGTCCAAAATCACACTTATGCTCTGGGGAGTCGGCAAAATTTGGAAGCTTCACATAATGTGGTCACAGGTGCATTGTCATATTCTCTCATAATGTATATGCATTAATTGACCCTGGTTCTACAATATCATATATTACCCCACTAGTTGCTGGAAAGCTTAAGAGGACACCTAAATTATTGAATAAATCAATTGAAGTTTTTACACCAACTGGTGAGTCTATTATGGCTAGAAGGGTTTATTAGGGCTGTGTAGTAATTGTTTGTGATCGTGACACATTTGTTGACCTTATTGAGTTAGAAATGGTGGAATTTGATGTTATAATGGGTATGGATTGGTTATCTTCTTACTATGCCACTGTGGATTGCCGAACTAAGAAAGTGTACTTCCACTTTCCAAATGAGGCAGTTCTTGAATGGAAAGGGAATGTTGGGGAACCAAAAGGGAAGTTTATTTCTTATCTTAAGCCTGAAAGATGATATCTAAGGGGTATATATGTCATTTAGTTAGAGTAAGGGATATGGAGGCAGAATCGCCAACTCTTCAATCAGTCCCAGTAGTGAATGAGTTTGTTGATGTGTTCCCTGATGAACTTCCAGGCTTACCTCCTGAACGAGAAATAGATTTTGGTATTGAATTACTTCCAGGCACTCAACTTATTTCTATCCCTCCATATAGAATGGCTCTGGCAGAGTTGTGTGAATTAAAAGAGCAATTAAAAGACTTATTAGAGAAGGGTTTTATAAAGACCTAGTGTGTCTCCCTGGGGTGCACCAGTGTTATTTGTACACAAAAAGGATGGCAGCTTGAGAATGTGTATTGACTATTGACAATTGAATAAGGTGACAATTAAGAATAAATACCCCCTTCCCAAGGATTGATGATTTATTTGATCAGTTACAGGGTGTCAAATGCTTTTCAAAAGTTGACCTGAGATCGGGGTATCACCAAGTGTGGGTGAAGGAGGAAGATATACCTAAGACTACTTTCAGAACACGGTATGGTCACTCTGAATTTCTTTTTATGTCATTTGGGCTAACGAATGCTCCAGTAGTTTTTATGGATTTGATGAACAGGGTATTTAAGACATTTTTGGATGTGTTCGTGATAGTGTTTATAGATGGCATTTTGGTATACTCAAGGTCAGAAGAGGATCATGCAAATCACTTACGACAAGTGTTACAGGATCTTCGTGATCGACAATTGTATGCCAAGTTTTCTAAATGTGAGTTTTGGCTAAAATCAGTGGCATTCTTGGGTCATATTGTGTCTGAGGAGGGAATAAGAGTTGATTCACAAAAGATAGGTGCTGTGAAAGATTGCCAAGGCCAACGACGCCCACGGAAGTTCAAAGCTTCCTAGGTTTGGCAGGTTATTACAGAAGGTTTTTTGAGGGTTTTCCTTCCATTTCTGTACCTCTAACAAAGTTGACACATAAGGCAACCAAGTTCCAATGGAATGATTTATGTGAAAGGAGTTTCCAAGAACTGAAAAAATAAACTAACTTCTACACCTGTGCTAGTACTTCTGGAAGGAACCGAGGGGTATGCAGTGTATTGTGATGCTTCAAGAGTTGGCTTAGGGTGTGTGCTGACACAGCATGGTAGGGTAATTGCTTATGACTCTAGACAGCTACGACCACACGAGAAGAATTACCCAACTCATGATCTTGAGCTAGCAGTGGTTGTATTTGCTTTGAAAATATGGTGCCACTATTTGTATGGGGTTCACGTTATACTGATCATAAGAGCCTGCAATACATTTTGAAGCAGAACGATCTAAATTCGAGACAATAAAGATGGCTCGAACTAATAAAAGATTACGATGTTGATATACTATACCATCCGGGGAAAGCAAATGTGGTAGCTGATGCTCTAAGTCGTAAGGCAGTTATGACTCTAGTGATCAGGCCATGGTTAGTCAAGCGGTGGCTAAGGATCTAGATCAACTAGCTAGCTCCAAAGGAAGGAGTTATTGTACATAATGCAGCGAGTCTTCATTAGTAATGGAGGTGAAGGAAAAACATTTTGAGGATCCTGTTCTACGACAGCTTAAGGAAAAGGTGTGTCAGGAGACAATAAAGCGCTTTTACCTTACAAAAAATGGAGTACTTTACTGCCAAAAACAGATTATATGTGCCTGATATTAATGGGTTAAGAAAGAGGATAATGGAAGAAGCCCACCATTCCCGATATTCCATCCATCCAGGATCGACTAAGATGTACCATGACCTGAAAGGAGTGTTTTGGTGGGGAGGCATGAAAAAGGACCTTGTAGAATTTGTCGCTCAATGTCCAAATTGTCAACAAGTGAAGGTAGAACACCAAAAGCCAGGAGGTTATATGCAATGTATAGAACTTCCAACTTGGAAGTGGGATATGATCAATATGGACTTTGTTATCGGTTTGCCTCGCTCATTTCAGAAGTTGACTCTATATGGGTAATAGTTGACAGACTCACAAAGTCAGCACACTTCCTACCTGTTAGGAGTGATTATACGACAGAAAAGTATGCCAAGTTGTACCTCAAAGAGATAGTTAGGATACATGGAGTCCCAATCTCCATTATATATGATCGAGGGGCTCAATTCACTGCAAATTTTGGAAGTCTTTCCAAAGGAGTTTAGGAACACAAATAAATTTGAGCACAACATTCCACCCTCAAAAAGATGGTCAAGTAGAACGCACGATTCAGACACTTGAGGATATGTTCTGAGCTTGTGCATTGGACTTTAAAAGTAGTTGGGTGGACCACTTGCCCCTTATTGAGTTTGCCTATAATAATAGCTACCATTTAAGTATCAAGATGGCACCTTATGAAGCTTTGTATGGAAGGAAGTGTAAGTCACCAATTGGTTGGTTTGAAGTGGGTGAAGCCACCTTACTTGGGCCAGATCTAGTACACCAAGCCATGAAAAAAGTTAAGGTAATACAGCAGCGGCTAGAAACAGCCAAAGTCATCACAAATCTTATGCAGATGCTAGGAGGAGAGGGATGGAATTTTCAGTAGGAGATTGGGTATTTTTAAAGGTGTCTCCAATAAAACGGGTTATGAGGTTTGGTAAGAAAGGAAAAACTAAGCCCACGTTACATAGGCCCGTATAAGATTATTAAGAAGATCGGGCAGGTTACATATGAGCTAGAGCTACCTCAAGAACTTTTAATGGTTCATCCAGTTTTCCATATATCAATGCTTTGGAAGTGCATAGGTGACCCATCCCGTATCACCCCTACTAAGGATGTACAGGTTATAGAAGATCTCACTTATGAAGAGGTACCTGTTGCTATTCTGGATCGTCAAGTTAGGAAGGTGAGAAATAAGGAAATAGCCTCAGTGAAGGTACTTTGGAGAAATCAGCAAGTAGAAGATGTAACGTGGGAGGCCAAGGATGCGATGAAGTCAAAATACGCTCATTTGTTTGAAGCTAAAAAGGATTCCCAACATGCAGAATTGGAACACTAATAGATACGTGTAAATGAATGCTTATTTTGTTGTCAAAGGTTTGTTTAAATAAAGGTTTATACATGGTTAATCTATCCAATTGTGCTAACATTCGAGGAAGAATGTTCCTAAGAGAGAAGGATGTACCACCCCATATTTTACATGTTCTAGTTCTATGTGAATAAATCATGATATGGATTGGTCAAAGTAATGTCAATTCTTGAAAGTGCTTGATTCTCATGTTAACGGGCGATATGGGTGTCTAACGCTTAAGAGAGTCAAGTGTATATGTGTTTTATGTTAAATTGAGGATATCACAACCTTGAAAAAAGTAAGTGAATAAAGGTGCTTGTATGAATTAATAATCTAGTCGGTGAGTGACCAACTTTCTTACCTTGAATTTGCCAGCTAAATGGAGACGAGGTTCGACGTCAAATTTGTCCAAGTCCGATTACGAATAAAATCTATTTTAAGGGTGTAATTTTAGCCCATGTTTTAGCATCATAAATGGACCTTATTTTCAACCCAATAAGAATGTAAGAGGAGCCCAAGTGTAACACAAACTACTTGACTATTTCGGCCAAAAACGGATTAAGAGGAAAGCTGGAAATTGGCAGCCCAAGTCCATTAGAATTTGATGCCCATTTTGGGCCAATTTTGGGGACTAAGCTGCTGAATATTTAGCCCAAGTAAATTAGGTATTATTTGGTCAAAATGCCCAAATAAATTAGTCCAAATCAGCCCTTTAAGAAGGAGTTATAAGCAGCCAATTTGCATTTACTCTCTTACACTTAGAAAATTTTCAGCTTTCCCAATCCTCTCTCTAAACTTATCTCAACCTAGCAAAGCAGCAGCCAAATGACTCTTTTAGGGTTCTTAAGGAGTTCCTCAACTTTGAAGATAAAGGTAAGTGATTATAATTGTGTTTTTGGTAAGGTTTCTTCATAAAAATCAAGAAGTATATGATAATATGTTATGCTGGAAATTCTGGACAGCTTGTGTCCAAAAAATTGCTGCACTCTTTCCTTTTGTTTTAGTGATTTCTAAATGGTTTGTGGGTTGTAGTATGAGGAGAATTTGATGTTCTTAACATGGTTTGAGTCATATACATTACCCTAAAGTTGTTGTCCAGATTTGGGTTTTCATTTAACAAAGGAGTTCTATTGTGCTATTGTAAGTGTAATGTTGATTGGAATTTGTGGACTGTTGGATTTAAAGCTATTGGCTCACGTCCTTCATGAATTCTTGGGTGATGTTATAAGATTGTATTATCACTGTTGATATGTGTAAATCTTGTTGGAACAGTTTGGTTAGAGTTGGAAAAGGTTTGGAATTGTCGACGTCGAAATATAGCAAAGGGGAGGTAACGTTATGCTGTCCATTTGTAAGTTGTGTAGAATTGTGGTATGTTGTTCCACGACCTAGCCCTGCTTTGGGACTATTTTTGGATTATGTTAAGACTGCTTTTGTGTGGTAAGAACATTGTAAACAATTTAGGTACAGTTAAAACAGTTTTGAGATTGTTGACGTCAAAGTATGGTGAAAGGATATAACGTTATGTCGCTTAGCTGTATGTGGTGAAAAATTGTTATGTGTTGCACTTTGTGGGCAGTTTTAAGACTGTTAAGGGTCTAAAGTTAAGATGTACATGACAAGTACATAAGAATGGTAATACATGTATAAGTGAGAAGGTTGGAGAAATGTCCTTGCATCACTAATTGAGAATTTGCTGTCCGGGTGATCGTTTCTATGATATTGGGCTGTGTATAAGTGTTATGTTGCTGCTAATACTAGTATTATTGCCTAATATGATGAAGATAAATATTTGGGGGAAAAGAAGCCACTCCAAGGTAGTAACGAGGTCACACGACGAGGTATGTAACGTTGCTTGATTTCGTATCATTTGGCATGAAACATAGATCCCTCGGTAAGTAAAGGCATTTATCTACTCCTACATGACAAGC
>JAPFFP010047195.1:0-10506 GCA_026153255.1 Solanum medicagineum | reverse complement strand
CATAGGTACAGGTTGGTTCTCCCGGGCCTTATCGGCAACGGGTGCCGGTCCGCCCTAACGGGACTTGGGGCGTGACATTTTGTTTTTTGGATAGTTAAATTATTTCCAGCCCATATGAGGTACATATTATCAACACAAGATGGTGAAGTTTATGGAAAGGGACCATGGTTGTCTTGTTTAGCGCAAACGCTATTGGTTTGGGAATAGAGTACAGTACTAAAGGTCCTCGTACAAGGCAAGAAGCAAGGGTGCAACCCTTTTTGCTGGTACTCAATGATTTCGAGAAAACTGAATCAATTGACTTTTTTTCCAGCGATGCCTCCAACTCGAGATTTTGATTCACAGAAATGACCATCAAATATATATTCATCCACCACTACAGGGCCGGGGGAAGAAATAGGCGCGGGGAATTGTCTACAACAAAATAAATTGAATAGATAGAGAATTCCAGTAAGCCTATCAATTCAAGCAAGTCCAACTTTCTTTTTCCGATTCTGAAACAACTTGGGAGAAATAGGGTTCTACCAGGAAACCAAAAAAAGTGATTTTAAAGATATAATACAAGGAAGAACCTTGGTAAGGCAAGCAACTCCTCTTTCTGAAGAAGAGTGGCTCCAAGCTTAGTCCATTCCGGATCCATCCCTTTCACTGTCTCTTTAAGGCACCTTTGTATGAAACTTCTGTGTTGTTAATGGACTCCCCCTCATCTAGAAAGGATAGGCAATTGAAAGAGAATAGTAACTCTAGTATAGTGGGTCTTGTTCCGATGTGGGAAAAAATATTTTTAAAAGGAATATCGACGAAAGAGGACTGAGAACCATAAGGCGAGCGCCAAAACGCTAGCACAAACTGCTCCTACTTGGGCACTCTACATATGATGAAGACTCCATCAGATACGTTTCCCTTCATGTGGCTCATCCGTGATAATGCCTTTCGAAGCACTTTCTCTTTCTAGTTATTTTTCATGTGATATAGATTCAGGTTCTTACTATCAAGATCATAGTCAGTTGGATCGCAGCTTCCAGCCAATTGGTGATGAGTTCTCTTATTTTGAGAACTCAAGTCAATTTATAGTTCTAGTATATTATTACTATTCATATGTGTTGATTAAAGGGAGTAGGGGTCATGTCCCGACTAACTATAATCATTATTAACAAAGATGTCATAGATAGATAGTTAGAGTTATTATATTCAGTCAATTCTATTTCATATTCTTTTCAGATTATAATTGTTGGATATAAAGCTTTGTTTAGAAATGTATTCAATTAATATTTCCAAATTTATGCTTTCATGCAATCATTTTAGTTCTTTTACATGTTCATATTTAGTTGTTCATGACCATGCCAGTATCAAAGGTTGGCTTGGTGTCTGTTAATCGTAAAAATAGCTTTTTGAAAAATTAAAAATCAGTTTAGAACTTAATTAATTTAAGAAAATCAATTTTTTTACAGAAAAATAACAACAGAGTCGCCACTTAATTCTTTTAAAGAAATTAAGAAAACTTGAAATAATTTTAATACCCTAACAGAAAAAATCTTAAAATTTCTGAGAAGTGGGTAAGGGTTCTTATTACTATTTTAAGAAGGTATTAGCACTTAAAATAGTCGCTGACACATGGTTATCCAACAATTTGAAAATTAAATAAAAATATTTATAGACTTTAACAAATTTTGATAAAAATTCACTTAGCGAAAGAGTTTTAATTATTTTGAAGCATGACTTAGAGTAGTAGTAGGAATAACAATAACAACAACAACAATAATAATAATATAATAATAAAGACTTAGATTAACATGAAACAGGACTTAGATTAACATGAAACTGTTTGTCTTTTGGGGCTTTTAATTAAGTTAGATAAGCAATTAAATGTTAATATTCAAACATATACAAATAAAATACACAAAATGAAGTAAAAGAAGAAAGATAAGAATTTCGGGCCTTTAGCCCAATTTCATCAAGAAAGGGTTGCTGCTGCTAGTGCATATTATGGGCCTCTAATCGCAATTTTCTGTGTTTGTGATCTTGCTGCTGAGGTTGGCCTTTGTTCTCTTATTTTCTCTGATATCGCTGCATAGTATACACACTGTGTACCAGTGTATACAACGCGAATCCAACTCCCAAAACCTTGTAAAAAATTTCTAGAAACCTGCAATTAATTTTTCAGTGTAACCTTTTTTGGCATTTTTTGAGACAAGTTACCCTGTATACAACTATTGTATAGCAATATATATAAGCCTCCTTTCGTCTTTAAAACCTGATCGCTGAATCCCGCAGATCTATACCAGCCTCTTAAGACCTATTTGGGCCTTCAAGGCTCCAAGAAATGTAAGGTTGGAGTCCCTGAAGACTTGGACAAAAGTGCAAAGGCAAAAGGAAATAGATTAGGGGTTCGACAAATTATTTAAAATCCACAATTGAAAATACGCTTAGGATGACAAATCATAAATCTTTTTAAAACATGTTACATTTAAGACCACACATAAACCCATCCAAGATAAGAAAAAAGAACACATCAATCTAGTTTATTCTAGAAATTAGATACTAGAAAGAAATCAAATCTCATTGGAACATAAACAATCTTAATATAACACGAAGATTATTGTCTGACAACGCAAAGACGTAAACAATGAAACTGAATATATCTAAAACAAACTCTACATGAGAACACAATGGTCAGTGTTGGAAGACAAGGTTTTACCATTCACTGGGCAGCAATACTGGACAAGACGAGCTCGAAAAGCAATTTCCTACCGCGAGCTTAACAAAAACAGAAGAACAAATCTTAGTTTCTGGTTTGTTTTTCTAAGTTAAATTAAGAAAAGAAAGATGGAGGAATCCTACCCTAAAGATACTTCTCTTTTACAGATTCAAGAGGGGGTATTTATACAGAAAATTGGGGTCGAAAATTGGGAGAAAAAACTTGGATTTGAAATTTGAACGTTGGTGCCTTCTTGGAGCAGTTGAGGAATCTTTTTATTTTCTCAAGCCCCTCCCGTATGTATGTGTTCTTGTTTTCTTGTTTGAAGAAGAGATGAGAGAGAGTTGGTGAGTGGAAAGGAGAAAGAGGGAGAGAGAGAGTGAAAAGGTATAAAGGAAAAAAAATTAAAAGAAAAAGGAGGTGGAAAAGGAAAAGAGGTAGGGGAAAAGGGAGACATGTGGGCCAGAAGCGGGTTTAAATGTTTTTAAAATATATGATGAATTAAATTAGATCAATTAACGAGCTTCTTGGAATATTAAAGTGAAATAAATAATTTATAATTAAATCAAGATAATTAACAAGAAAATCAAATCTTTTTTTAGAATGGTTTTTGAATAAATATAACTCTAAAATAGTTTAAAATATATGCTTTCCGAAGATAATTTTTTCACATTGTTAAAAATTGAAGAAGCTCAATAATTAATTTATAATGTGGAGGGTCAAAATTAGGTGTCAACAGCGTCATTGATGATTCTAAGCACCATATTATGACTAAGGGATAGTCTCGGTTTGTGACATAGACTTAGCTAATTTTCAGCCTCTGAAGTTTAGTATAGACCTCCGTATAGTGCTCAGTAAAATGAGCATAATTTCTTCCTCAAATACGGATTAATGAATGATTTATTGAGTAGAAAACTAGACTCACGTATCTTAATTTGATAGATTATGGGTCATATAAATCTTTATATTCGTGGATATATATTTGTTTAAAGTTAACCCTTGTTAGAATTTACATGAAAGTTTAATAATTAGGAAAACTCTAAAATCGACTTTGTGCTATAGGTTTCTTATCTATTGCCCATGTTATTTCTCATCTCATTCATGGCATATGCATTGATGTGCATTGGATTTTATAAAAATTATGAAGTGGGTTAAGCCCAATTATGTTTATGTATATGATTTTGATAAAAGTATGATTATTACAAGGATATGATCACATAAATGTCTATTGTTATAGTCTATTTGAGCATATTGGGTGCTTGCACCATATTGTTAAGTGCATGAGCTATTCCTATGCATAAAAAGCATGGATTGAATTGTGATTCAGCTTTTTAGCCCAAGTATGAATGATTATTAGAAATTTTTGGCCTCTAAGCCTAAACATACATTGAAATGATTTGAATAACTATTGCCTCTTTTGAAAGCATGTATATGTGTAAGTACTCGTGTGGTATGTTTTGACTTAGCACTGATAGATTAGAGGCGTCAGGGCTATCTCGAAGGGTCTTCCCCCTTTCCTTGAACTACAACATAAGGATAGTAGCCATGCACCGAAATGACTTGATTGTAAGGTGTAATGTAAAATACCCTTGGCAAGTATTATTCTCCTACCAATGGGAGGTTTTCATCGGAATAATTCATGTTATAGCTCGCATAAGTTTGATTGGTCGATTCTAGTCCATCCCCACTATATATGAGCATTAGTGCATTTCATGCATCATTGCTTTCATGGCATATTATATACTATATCTCTTGCTATATATATCTCTTTGTATAGTATGTGTCCGCGTCATCTATTATTAAATGTAGGTTTAATAAGTCATATGCATTGCATGACCGCATACTTAGTACATTGAAACTTACTAACACATACTTTTTTCTACATGATCTAACCATGTAGGGACCGAGGAATACTTTCATCCACCATACAACAGTTAGCTTGGATCTTGAGATTTGCTTGTTGTGGTGAGTCTTATCTTCCAAGGACAACTCCTCATTTATCTATCTATGGTGCTTTTATTTATGTTATTTACTTTTCGTGTGAGCCTGGGGTATGTCTTAGCCCCCGTCCTATCTTATGGCAAGAGGCATTGTTGGACATCTTATAGACTCTTTTAAGTTATATGCTAAGTATTGTAATTGGAGATTATGTCTATTGATGCGGCTACCTATTGGTTATTGTTATATGGATTGGCTATGAGCATTGTGATATGTTTATATGTATGATGTGAAAGATCCTAAGTCCCGAGTTTCCCCCATAGAGTGAGTCATACTTACCCGCCTTCTAGTATTTATGTACTATGTTTTTACTATTCATTTACACTTCCAAATTGATGATGTGAATATGGATACTTTGAGGCTTGTTTGTGGACTCTCGAGTTCCCATTCACCACGTTTACACTTAAAACGTTTGCACACTTAGCCCAAAAGTCATGTCAACCTTGTAGTCCTGCAAAACAAACATAAAAACACATCAAATCTACTAACATCGCTATGAGAACACACAAAATTCCAAGTTTTAAGTATCAAATCTGTTGTATTTTAGTTACCTTAATAAATGACACTCTCTTTTCTGTGAGGGAGCAGCATATAAAAAATCCTTGAAGTAGCTCACATAGTTAATGTCGATTTTGTTATCTCCCATAATTCAGCCTTTCAGATCATTTCTTTGACCTTGCATTCAGTTATTTCAATTTCAGTATCTATCAGTGGCATATTTTACTACTTGGTCATTGTATCAGTTCATATATTTCAATTCCCTATTCAATTTAGCATCTCAGATTCATCATGTTTAGCTTTATATACTATCATTCATATCTCACATACTTAGCATATTCAAAACAATGATTGCATACCTCTTGCCTATATTTTTCATTTGATATAGATTCAGGTTCTTAGTGTCAGGATCTTAGTCAGTTGGATCATAACTTCCAGCCAATAGGTGATGAGTTCTCTTGTTTTGAGAACTCAAGTCAATTTATAGTTCTAGTATATTAGTACTATTTGTATGTGTTGATTAAAAGGAGTAGGGGTCATGTCACGACTAACTATAATCACTATTAACAAAGATGTACAGTTAGTTAGAGTTATTGTATTCACTCTATTCTATTTCATATTCTTTTCAGATTATAATTGTTGTATGTAAATCTTTGTTCAAAAATATATTGAATTAATATTTCCAAGTTATGCTTTTCGTGCAGTCATTTTAGTTCTTTTACATATTCATATTTAGTTGCTCATGACTATGTCAGTATCAAGGGTTAGCTTAGCGTCAGTGATGATTTTTTGGGGCCCATATAACGGAGTGAACAATAAAATTTTGAAGGAATAAATAGAGGAAAAATAGACACCAGAAAATTTAACGTGGTTCACTCAAAACTTTTGTGCTACATCCACAAATCAACACTTTTACTACGTTTCTTCTACTATTTCAAATAGTAGGCACAAGTGTCTAATTTCTTCTACTATTACAAATAGTAGGCTCTCAATGAAAAATATCAAAAATAGCAAACTCACTATTTCTTTTAGGAAAAAATATTTCCTAAGCACACACTCTAATTTTTCTTCACAGACTATTTTATTTTATAATCTATGGTATACTTCAAAGAAGAATTCACCCAAGACTATTTTATTTTCTCTCTATGGCTCTCTCTGTATTTTTCTCTCTATCTGGTGTTCTTAAAGCTAAGAAAAAATTGCTCCTTTTATAGAGATGTTGGCAAGCTCCTTTTTCAATTGTTCAAAATGTTGGTGGCCAATACATATCATTTATCAAAAAGTTGTTGTAACAACTTTTGACAAGCAAACCAAGAAATGTCCATAGCCTTCATTTGAACAATTATTCAGTGAAAAAGAATTTCCATGTGGGCCCTCCATTTGGAGGGACCCACTCAACAATTTTCCCCTTCCCAACAAATGGAGCGCTCCGTCATTCCTACGGCTGATCGCACTACTCGAATTTCTCTCTTGGCAGAACTTTTGTCATCATATCAGATCCATTTTCATCAGTATGAATTTTTGAAGTTGAAGCATCTTCTTCTCCAATGCATCTGATATCCAACGATATCTTATGTCGATATGTTTGGACTTTGCATAAAAGGAGGCATTCTTGCAAAGATGGATGGCACTTTCATTATCACAAAACATCTCAAACTTATTCTATTTGACATCAAGTTCCTTAAGAAATCCCTTCATTCATAACAACTCTTTGCAACCTTCTATTGCTGCTATAAATTCTACTTCTGTAGAGGACAATGCAATACATTTTTATAATTTCGACTGCCAAGTCACAACTCCCCCTACAAATGTAATCAGGTATCCTGATGTAGACTTTCTCGAGTCAACATCACCAGCTAAATATGCATCTGTGTATCCGACTAACACAAGTTCTGCCTCTCCAAAACATAAGCATATTTTGAATGTACCTCAATGATACCTGAGAATCCATTTAACAGCTACCCAATATTCCTTTCCAAGATTCGAAAGGAAGCGACTCACTACTCCAACCGAGTGAGCAATATTTGGTTGTGTACATACCATGGCATACATCAAACACCCAACTATTGAGGCATATGGTATTCTAACCATTTCTTCCTTCTCCTTATCAGTAGAAGAGCACATGCTAGAACTCAATCTAAAGTGGTTAGCAAGAGGACAAGTAACTGCTTTAGCCTTGTCCATATTGAATCTCTGAGGTACTTTTTCAATGTACTTCTCTTGAGATACCCATAACTTCTTGCTGCCTCTACCTCTTGTAATTCTCATGCCAAGAATTTGTTTTGTCGATCCCAAGTCTTTCATCGAAAAAAACTTACTCAATTGTTCCTTTAGACTATTGATTCTTGAAATATTTTTCCCAATGATCAGCATATCAACTACATAGATTAGAAGGATAACAAAATCATCTTCAAAGGATTTATTAACAAACACACATTGATCTACAGTAGTTTTCTTGAAACATTGCTCTAGTATAATAGACTCAAACTTCTTAAACCATTGTCTTGGTGCATGTTTCAAGCCATATAATTGTCTTCAATCGGCAGACATAATCTTCTTTTTCCTTCACTTTGAAACCCTCTAGTCGTTCCATGTAAATTTCTTCTTCTAGATCTCCATGTAGGAAGGTACTCTTTACATCCATTTGCTCAATTTCCAAATTGAGACTTGCTACTAGCCCTAGCACAGTACGAATGGATGTCATTTTCACAGCAGGTGAAAATATTGCGTCAAAGTCAATGCCCTTCTTTTGACTGAAACCTTTTATGACCAATCTCGCTTAAAAACCTTGATGGACTCCGTGTTCTTCATGTTTGATTCTGAACACCCATTTATTCTTCAATGCTCTTTTACCATTAGGCAACTTCACGAGATCAAATGTTTTATTCTCATGCAAGGGTTTCATTTCATCTTGCATGGCCTCCATTGATTTTTCCTTGTTTTCATCATTCATCGCCTCATTGAAGCTTTTCAGTTCTCCCCCGTCAGTCAGTGTAACCCACTGATCAGCTGGGTACCTAGTAGAAGGTTGCACATTTCCACTGATCTTCTTAAGGGAACTGGAGACTCTCCATCCATTGGTGGTTGAGTGTGACCACCATCAACATCCTCGTTGTCTAGTTCATCTTCCTGGGGAATACCTCCATCATCTGCATCTTGCAGATGGTTATCATGAACCTCATCTTTAAATTGAGTCGGTACTTCTGACAGAGAATTCAACCTTAAGCTTGTTGAATCATTTGTAGGAGTAAAGCCTTCTTTGTCTGCTTTATTTTTATCCTTAATGGTTTGGACTTCAATAAAGACAGCATCTCGACTCCTAATCAGCTTCTTGTGCACTGGTTCATAGAACCAATAGCAAAATTCATCTTGGCCATAGCCAATAAACACAGACTGTCATGTTTTGAAATCAAGCTTTTGCCTTTCGACCTTCAGAACATGAACGAAAGCTTTGCACCCAAATACTCTCAAATGTTTTTAGGAAACATTCTTGCCTGGCCAAATTTTCTTCGGAACTTCATATTGAAGAGGAGCATACAGTGAGCGGTTTAGCACATACACTGCTGTAAGTAGCGCTTCTCCCCAAAAGGATTTATCTAACTTTGAATGAAAAAGTAAACACCATATTCTTTCTATCAATGTTCGAATCATCCTCTCAGCTAAACCATTTAACTGAGGTGTCTTTGGAGGCGTCCTTTGATGTCTAATACCATGATTTTTTTGCAATAAGCATGAAATATCCAATATACTCTCCGCCATTGTATGTTCTTTCCAGTTTCTCTCTCAACTGAGGCATGAAATTGTTTGGAGACTTCTAGCACTTGATCCTTGGACTTAATGGTATAAGCCCAGGTCTTCATCGAATGGTCATCGATGAAAGTCACAAAATATCTGGCTCTACCAAATGACTTTGGTAGTAGACCACACACGTCAAAGTGAATCAGATCCAAGACATTCTCCATTCTGGAAGGTGGAGAGCTATGGAACGAGACTTTGTTTTGCTTCCTAGCTAAACAATCTTTGCATTTCTTCAAGGATACTAGATCTAAATCAGGTAGAACTTTATCTTTAATCAATTTAGACATCTCTTTTTCACCAGCTTGGCAAAGTCTCTTATGCCATAAACATGCGATATTTTCATTTTCGTCACAGTTATAGATACATCACAGACCTTTGCTTGCATCACGTATAGTTTTGAGAGTTTGTGTCCTCTCGCAATCATAAGGGAGCCTTTGGTGAGCTTCTATCTTCCATTTCCAAAACTATTTTGGAAACCTTCATTATCAAGTTTGCCTATAGACATCAAATTTAGGCACATGTCGAGGATGTGCCTAACATCTCTTAGAAGAAGCTTCATACCGTTCTCCGTTTCCAAATAGACGTCTTCCTTTCCAATAACTTTTGACAAGTTTCCACTTCCTATCTTTACAACACCATAGTCTCCATGTGTGTAAGATGAGAAGAGTTGTTTGTGTGGTGTGCCGTGAATGGTTGCACCACTATCAATTACCCAACTCATCTCTTAGGTTAACTAACTAACAATCTCTTTGTCACAGCTGATGTTGAACTCATCGACAAGATTTCCTTATTCATTATCACTATTTGCCTTTCCCTTCTTGTCCCAATTATTTTGCCGGTCACTCTTGAATTTTTGACAAAATTGCTTGATATGACCTTTCTTCCTACAGTAATGGAACTCGACATTTGCATATTTGTTTGACTTTCCTCTACTCCTGCCTCAGGAGCTTGAACTCTTCACTTGGCTTCTCCCTTTCTTTTCAGTAACCAGAACTTCTAATTCTGAGAAAGAGGTTGAACCTTGAGATCTGCATCTCATTTCTTCATTTAATATATTGCTCATGAAAGCTTCCATGCTTACTACATCATTTGGTGCAGTATTTGTCAAAGAAACTTTAGAGTTTCCCATGACTTTGGTAAAGAAGCTAGAATCATATGAACAATTATCTCATTATCAAACTTTATGCCCATTATCAACAACTGATCTACCGTTCCTTCTATGTTATTTAGGTGATCAGCTACAGAAGTTTTTTCTTGATATTTTACTTTCATCAACTGGGTTAAGTAAAATAATTTATTTTCGCCAGTCATTGAAGCATACAGTTGCTCCAGCTTGTTCCACAGTGTTCTAGCATGAGTTTCATTACAAATATGATTGTAAACATTAGTATGGACAAAGTGTGTCTATTCGATAATCCCTCACCCAAATAACATTACACAGTACTTGAAATCATTTAGATTCTGTGCTCGAAGATCTAGGCATGAAGTCTCCCATTAATTACAGGAATATTATG
>JAPFFP010047194.1:0-10506 GCA_026153255.1 Solanum medicagineum | reverse complement strand
CACACCCTCTAAGTGTTTGATAAAATGTCCGGATGTGGTTTCTTGAGGAGTTGAAGGTCCAAAGGATGAGATATGATATAATTCATTATATGATGATGAATTAAACTTATGTATATGATAAGTTCTATATAAAGTGTTGCATTAGACCATGCCCAATCTGGGGGACTAAGCACCCGAATGACCTAGTCGGGGGTTTGTACTCATAAAACTAAGGAAGGGTTTGTACTTCTCCACCTAGTAATGGGGAAGCATCATCTCTAGCCTAGATGGGGGTTTTTACTCATCAACCTAGGGAAGAGTTTCTACTTCTCCCGCTTGGTGATGGGACGGCATTACCACCAACCTAGCGATGGGCTAGTACTTTACCACCTAAGTGATAGGGCAGCATCATCACTAACGTACGAAAGGGT
This sequence comes from Solanum medicagineum, assembly GCA_026153255.1. Taxonomy (NCBI): domain Eukaryota; kingdom Viridiplantae; phylum Streptophyta; class Magnoliopsida; order Solanales; family Solanaceae; genus Solanum; species Solanum medicagineum. The sequence continues at coordinate 10,096 of JAPFFP010047194.1, read as the reverse complement.
TGTACTTTGTAACTCTATCTTAGAATCTTCTACACATATGATATCCTATATGAGAATGAGTTACTTAAGCATGTTTTACTATAGCATTAATCATATATGCCATATTATTATATGATGCCTATTGCCTATTGCTATGCTTTTTGATTATGATGCTAAATTCTTGATTGCATTGCATCCTACATACTTGCTACATAAAATACCTAATAACGTATACTCTATGCCTACATGATGTTACCATGTAGGAACCTATGCCCATGTTGATCATCCTCCTCCACGTGGCTAGTTCGACACTACTCATGCTTTTTGGTGAGTCCTCCATTTTAGGGACCTTATTCTATGTTGTTCTTTTTATGTATTGAGACATTCTTCTTTATTGTCTATTTTGAACATGAGGGTGAGCCCGGTTACTTGTTATTGGCCCCCGCTCTTATCTATGTACTAGAGGTGTTTGTTCGACAAGTTATATATCTATGATATGCACTTGACTCTTCTCTCTTGATTATGATGATATGGAAGTTTTTTCCCTATAGCCCCAGTTTCCCCGCTTTTATCTCTTGATGCTTTACTTATTGCTTCCGCAACCAAGGATATTTAATGATGTTCCAAGAGGCTTCCTTGGGGTCCCTTCGGGTTCCCCTTGCGCTGTGTCATATCTAGGCCCTAGGCTTGGGTTGTGACAAACATGGTATCAGAGTATTAGGTTGATAAATCCTTAGAGTCCAACACACCGCGTTGATTATAGTCGTATTCATGATTGTGAAGGACGCCATGACTATAAATAGGAGGCTATGAGACGTTTAAGGAAATATTTCCCTTGTTCATGTTCTACGTCGTGCTGTAGAGTTGTAGGGAGTTTTCCCCCTAACTATTGTTCTTTGCTATACTAGATCATGCCAAACACTCGAGGAAGAATGTCCCAAACTCTCGAGGAGCAACCTACCATTGGTGAGCTTCTAGATGCTCTGACTATGCTTGCCCGTGTTGTGGCCAACCAATTCAATCAAAGGGCCCAAGTCCCTCATGCTACTACCCCGGGAACTAAGGAAAGAGATTTTATGATGATGAATCCTCCGATATTCCATGGGTCAAAGTGGATATATCTCCACATGAGTTCATTGATGAGGTCTACAAAATCTTGAATATCATGGGTATTGGGCCGAATGAAAAGGTGGAGTTGGCGGCATACCAACTCAAAGAGCTAGTCTAAATATTGTATGACCAATTGAAGGGTGAGAAGGGAATTGGTAATATGGTGCTTTGGAAGAGTTCAAATTGGTTTTCCTTAATCGATTTTTCCCTCTTGAGCTTAGGGAAGCAAAGTTGTTAAAGTTTATGAACTTGAAATAAGGTGTTGTGAGTGTGCGGGAGTATACCCTCAAGTTTAATCAACTTTCAAGGTATGCTCCTCATTTGGTGGCCTATCCTAGATCTAGGATGAATAAGTTCCTGATGAGGGTCTTTGACTTAGTAAGTGAAGAATATCGGTCTGCCATTACAATTAGTTACATGTACTTGTCTTGGTTAATAACATATCCCGAGAAAATGGAGGAAGAAAAGTTGAGGAATAGAAGGGGCATAAGGCCAAGAGGGCTCGATTTGACGGTAAATTCCAAAAGGGTGCTAAATTTCTTCAAGGCCACGGGCCTTCTCATGCTACTAACAAGGCGTTTGCCAATGACTTCCCTAGGCCTCAAGGTGTTTGTGGGGTGGCTTTTTTTGATGTGTTCCCTAAATGTGGAAGGAGCCATAGAGGCCCATGTTTAAAGGGTTTTAATGCATGCTATGAATGTGGGGATTTTGGTCACAAGAAAATGGATTGTCCAAGAAATCGTAGCAAGGTCTAGGGCGCAAATGTGGTCCCATTGGGTAGAGGTGGTCATCAAGGTGGTGCCCCAAGGCACAACTGCATTTATGCACTACATGGGAGGCAAGGGGTTGGTCTTGTCCCCGATTTTGTTACCTGTATGTTGAAAAGCTTTGACTTTGATGTATATGCTTTGATTGATCCGGGTGCCAGTCTTTCCTTTGTTAACCGTTTTGTTGATAAATAGTTCCATGTTGTCCCCGAGTTGTTACATGAGTCATATAAAGTGTCTACTCATATTGGTGCCTCTATTGTTGCTAGGAAAGTTTAAGGGAGTTGTCCTATTTGCATTTTGCATAAGTTATTGCCTTGTGATCTTGGTGAATCAAACATGGATGATCTTGATGTCATTCTTGGGATGGATTGTATGCATGCCTACTATGCTTCTATTGATTGTAAAACCTGTAGGGTCAAGTTTCAATTCTCCAATGAACCCGTCCTTGCATGGGAAAGTCAAGATGTAGTGGTCAAGGGTAGATTCATTTCATGCATTAAAGCCTATAAGTTGATCTCTAGGGGGTGTTTGTATCACCTTGTGAGGGTTAAAGATGTGGAGTCCAAAGTCCCTTCCATTGAGTCGGTTCCAATTGTAAAAGAGTTTCTTGATATCTTCCAAAATGACTTGCGTCCCTCCTGTAAGTGAGATAGATTTTGGCATAGACCTCCTTCCCGATACTCAACCTAGCTTCATTCCCCCTTACGATATGGCCCTGGCGGAATTGAAGGAGTTAAAGGAACAATTGAAAGATTTGTTGTAAAAGGGATTTATTAGTCCTAGACAATCACTTTGGGGTGCCTCAGTGTTTTTTGTAAAGAAGAAGGACGGGTCACTTAGAATGTGCATTGGCTATCAACAACTCAATAGGGTCACCATCAAGAATAGGTATCCTATTCCAAGGATTGATGATTTGTTTGACCAATTGCAAGGGGTTGGCTTCTTCTCTAAGATTGATCTTTGGTTTGGGTATCATCAAGTGAAGGTGGGAGAGTGTGATATTCCTAAGATGGTCTTCCGGACTAGATATAGGCATTATGAGTTTGTTATGATGTCGTTTGGGTGGACTAATGCACCGGCTATCTTCATGGACCTAATGAATAGAGTCTTCAAACCATACCTTGATTCCTTTGTTGTGGTCTTCATTGATGATATTTTGATCTATTCACATAGTAGGGAGGAGCATATGGGTCATTTGAGGGTTGTGTTGCAAAGATTGAGGGAGGAGAAATTGTATGACAAATATGACAAGTGTGAGTTTTGGTTGAAGGAGGTTGCATTCTTGGGCCATTTGGTGTCGGGTATGGTACTAAAGTGGATCCTAAGAAGACCGATGTGATTAGAAATTGGCCTAGACCCTTGACCCCATCAGATATTAGGAGCTTCTTGGGCATTGCGGGTTACTATAGAAGATTTGTGAATGGGTTCTCCTCCATTGCTTCCCGAGTGACCAGATTGACTCAAAAGAAGGTTAAGTTTGTGTGGACCAATGAATGTGAGAGAAGCTTCTAAACATTGATGAATAGGCTTCTGTCCGCTCCAATATTGTCACTACCAGATGGGCTTGAGGATTTTATTGTGCATTATGATGAACCTAGAGTTTGTTTGGGTTGTGTGTTGATGCAAAATCATAAGGTCATCGCCTTCGCTTTTAGACAATTCAAGGTGCATGAAAGGAACTACCCTACCCATGATCTACAGTTAAACACCGTTGTGTTTGTGTTAAGGATCTGGCATCACTACTTGGATATGTTCACCCATCATAAGAGCCTCCAATATGTCTTCTGTCAAAATGATCTCAACTTGAGGCAAAGGAGATGGTTAGAACTTCTTAAAGACTATGACATGAGTGTGCACTATCATCCGGGTAAGGCAAATGTGGTGACGGATGCCTTGAGTAGCGTGTCTATAGGTAGCTTAGCCATGTTGATGGCGGTAGGGAGATGGCTAGGGAGGTGCATCAATTGGCAAGATTGGGGGTTAGGTTGGAGGAGGTTGGTAATGATGGTGTAGTTGTTGTTGATGGGTCTAAGTCTTCATTGATTGATGAGGTGATAGAAAAATAAGGTCTTGACTCCTCCTTTATTAAGTTGAAGGCCTTGGTGAAGCAGTGCAAAGTAGTGGTTTTCTCTTAAGGGGGAGATGGGGCCCTTAGGTACCAAGGTAGGTTGCATGTGCCTTGTGCTGATGGTTTAAGAGAGAAGATCCTTGATGAGGCCCATAATTCTTCTTATTCTATTCACCTCGGTTCCACCAAAATGTATAGAGACTTGATGGGTTTGTATTGGTGGGGAGGCATGAAGAGCGACTTTGCCAAATTCGTTTCTAGTTGCCATAGTTGTCAACAAGTCAAAGCCAAACATCAAAGGCCGGGTGGACTAACCCAAAACATAGAGAATCCCACTTAGAAGTGGGAGGTGATTAATATGGATTTTCTGGCTGGACTTCCTAAGACTAGAAAAAGTTTTGATTCATTTGGGTGGTGGTTGATAGGATGACGAAGTGGGCTCGCTTTATACTGGTTAAGACCACCTATGGGGCTGAATAGTATGCATGGTTGTACATCCATGAGTTAGTGAGGTTGCATGGGGTTCCTTTGTCCATCATATCGGACCATGGTTCACAATTCACTTCACACTTTTGGAGGTCCTTTTAAACAGGTCTTGGTACAAAAGTTCCCCTTAGTATGACCTTCCACCCCCAAATAGATGGCCAAGATGAAAGAACCATTAAAAAACTTGAGGATATGCTAAGGGCTTATATATTGGAGTTGAGGGACAGTTGGGATGACCATCTTCCTTTGATTGAGTTTTTCCAACAACAATAGCTATCACTCTAGCATCGATATGGCTCCTTCTTAGGTTTTTTATGGGTGACCTTGTAGATCACTGGTTGGTTGTTTTCAGGTTGGAGAGGTGGCTTTATTGGGTCCGGATCTAGTCATGGTGGATCTTGAGATGGTTAGGATGATTAGGGAAAGGTTTAAAATAGCCCAAAGTCATCAAAACTCCTATGCCGATGTGACAAAAAGAGACCTTGAATTCAAAGTTGGTGATTGGATTTATTTGAAAGTTAAGTGTGGTTTGTTTTTGTAAACAGGGGAAGTTAAGGTCCAAGATATGTTGGTACTTATGAGATCTTGAGGAGGGTTGGCAAGGTAGCTTATGAATTGAAGTTGCCTAGTGAAATGAATTTGGTTCATCCGGTGTTTCATGTCTCCATGTTGAGAAAATGTGTTGGTGATCCTAATGCCATTATGCCTCTTGATGTTATGGGCACTATTAAGGATACCCTGACCTATGAGGAGGTTCCGGTTCAGATTTTTGATAGGAAAGTAAAGAGATTGAGGAACAAGGAGGTGACATCCGTTAAGGTCATTTGGAGAAACCAACGTATCGAAAGTGCTACTTGGGAGGCCGAAGCGGACATTTGAAAGTGGTATCCTTGTCTTTTCTTCTCCACTCAAGCCTAAGGTACTAATTGTGAGTCCCCTATGTGATTTCAAGTCTTATGTTTCAGCTCCTATGTTATTCATATGCATTCATGTTTAAGATGGCAAGCTTATGATGATATTACACTTATGTTGAGATTTTGAAAATGCTATTTAAATGTAATGTTGCATTCTTGTTGGGGCTGATGTGCTTACGATCACTCTTTTCTTGTTCATCTCTTTTACATTCGGGGACGAATGTTCCAAGGGGGAGATATCGAAATGACCCCAAAAGTGCCTAAAAATGTGCCTCGAAATGCCCAGAATTTTCAATTCCATATCCCAAAATCCGTTTGCTATTTCGAAAATCCGACTTCATATTCTTTTTTAGGGGGTCAAATTTAGGGGGAGAGGGGTCTAACCCCGATTTAAGTTGGAAAGATTAGCAATTATAATTTTTCAACGTGTGAATTCCAGAGAGGAATCCGCGACCCCCTCGCGATGCGCCACTGTGTAAAAGGTGGCCTGTTTATTAAGTTTGGTCCAAGACTTCTAAGTCTTTGGCCTAAATGTTCCCAAACGTGTTTTTACCCATCCTTAGCCTTATTTCACCCTCATCTTATCATAAACATTTTCCAATACTCACTCAAACACTTAGCCATATTTTCACTCCCAAATTCAAGTCCCAAACCCTCATCCTAAGCTAAGGTTTTCCTTCAAGGTTCTTCTTCAAGCTTCAAGTCTTTATCTCCAATCTTCACCAAGTTCATCTCTAAGGTAAGGTATGTGGGGTTTCTTTCATGGGTTCCTTTCACCAATGATAACCAATCATCCTTTTCCTCCAATTGCATGATTTAAAGTTGATTTACAAATGGGTCTTGATTATTACGAAATTCACTGCACACTATGTTAAAGCTATGTAAAGTTGTGACTGTTTTGCAATGTTTTGAGCTATAAATCTTTGATCTATTGTAAGATTTGATAAGGGGTTTTGATGTATACTACTTGAGGGTGTTGCAAGGTGTTGATTTATGGTTTTACAATGGGTTTTATTGCATGATTTCATCTTTATATTTCATATTTTTCTACTAGCATTACGCACCCTCTAAGTGTTTGATAAAATGTCCGGATGTGGTTTCTTGAGGAGTTGAAAGTCCAAAGTATGAGATATAACATGATTGATTATATGATGATTAATTAAGCTTATGTATATGATATATTCTACATAAAGTTTTGCACTAGAACATTCCCAATCCGGGGGACTAAGCACCCGATAACCTAGATGAGGATTTGTACTCATCAAACTAGGGAAGGGTTTGTACTTCTCCACCTAGTGATGGGGCAACATCATCACTAACCTAGATGGGGATTTGTATTCATCAACCTAGGGAAGGGTTTCTATGTCTCCACCTTAGTGATGGGGCATCATTATCACCAACCTAGTGATGGGTTAGTGCTTTACCACCTAAGTGATGGAACGACATCATCACTAACCTACCAAAGAGTTATACTTTGGAAATCTAGCTTGGTGTCTTCTACACATATGATATCCTATATGAGCATGAGTTACTTAAGCATGTTTTTCTTTAGCATCGATCATACATGTCATATTGTTATATGATGTCTATTGCCCATGGCTATGCATTTTGATTATGATGCTTAATTCTTATTTTCATTACATCCTACATACTTAGTACATTTAAACGTAGTAACGCATACTCTATCCCTACATGATGTCACCATGTAGGAACCAGTGCCCAGGTTAATCATCCTCCTCCTCCACATGGCTAGTTCGGAGTCCTCCATTTCGGGGACCTTAGTCTATGTTGCTCCTATTATGTATTGAGACATTCTTCTTTATTTTCTATTTTGACTATGAGGGTGACCCCGGTTACTTTGTCTTGGCCCTTTCTCTTATCTATGTACTAGAGGTGTTTGTTGGACATGTTATGTATCTATGATATATGGTCGACTCTTGTCTCTTGATTATGATGATATGCAAGTGCTTTCCCCTTAGCCCAGGTGTCCCCATTTTTATATCTTGATGCTTATCTTATTGCTTCCTCGACCACGGATTTGTAATGATGTTCATTTGCTTGAGGTCCCTTCGGGTTCCCCTTGCACCGTGTCACGTCTAGGCCCTAGGCTTGGGTCGTGACATCATGGGCCTCCATTATCAAGTCAAGTTCAAAGGAATTCCAATGGCCAAGCTTTTCACAAAAAACCGATAGAAGGGTCAACTTAAAATGGTAATATCTCTTAGCACAAAGAGAATCGGGTGGCCATGTCATATCAAATTGAAACTCTTTGAATTAGCTTTCCAACGCATCTGGTTTCAGCAAATTTCGAGTTCAGATCAAGAAGTTGTGCGCATTTTCATAAAGCCCGTCTATGCAGTGTTTTATGAGATTTGGCCAAGTGTGGTATTATGGGAGGATTTCACGCTCCGTGAAACCTTGTACGGACCATGAAACTCCTCACAGGACCCATGACAAGGAATGTTCTCCTAAGGGTCTTTTATGAATTTTTATGTTATCCTAAGACCTCCAAATGACCTAATCTTTGATTCTAATTCAAATTCATTCCTACACCTAGAATTATATTGAACCCTCCTAAAACCTCTCTCTTAAGAACTCTCCTAAGGAGAACGTTGAGGAATTGCCCTGAAGCTAAGGAAAAGGGCCCCTTCTTCATAAAATTTCTTCATATTTCTTCTTGGTTAGCTAAGTTATGGGGATTGATTCTTGTTCCCTTTCAACCAAGAAGACCCAAACTCCTTTCACTTCAACTTCATGAAATTTTGCTTACTTTAAATATGAGTTTTGAATATTATTGATTATTAAATTCAATTGTGTGGATAGGTCTTGGTTGTTCCTCCCTTGAGGAAGGAGTTTCCCCACGTTAAATCCTTGCTTGTTTTTTCCCCATTATTTACCTTTTTTTAGTTTCTGCTTATAGTGTTCCGAGGGACTTGATCTCTTACTGTGGTAGACGCATATTTATTCTACAATTATGGTAGAGGGAAATATGTTATTTTGAATATATTTTGAGGAAAATAACAAGAAGGATTTTCACTTGGCATAATAAACTACTCTCCTTTGGTGGGAAGTAGATTCCAATTAGTTATGTTTAACAGTCAATCCCAATTTACCTATTCGTTGTAATGAGTCCTTCTAAAAAGGATATGGAGAACATCCATCAGCTATTTGCCAAATTCCTATGGAGCAGTGCGGCGGCGGGGGGGGGGGGTATTAAAGATAAATAATGGATTACTTGGAATTGACTTATGATACTCAAGGTGTGAAGGTGCGCTAAATTTCATGTCACTACATGATGTGAACAAAGCATTATTTGCTAAGCTGTGGTGGGCCTTTAGGACATCTACTTTATCCTTATGGGCAAAGCATATGTGGAATAAATACTGTAAAAGGTTGCATCATATCATAGAGACAACTACAGGAGCATCACAGGTGTGGAGAAATATGACCAAGGTTAGGGAGGAGATGGAGCATGAAATTTGGTGGCAACCTAAAGCAGGCAACTCAAGCTTTTGGTTTGACAACTGACTAGGCTGGGGGCTCTATACCTTATTACTAATAGCTTAGTTGTCAATGAGGATGCTGAAATCAAAGAATTTATTGACAATGGTTGATGGTCAAGAGGAAAATTGCAAAATGCTTTATCGGAGGAGCTTTCCGATAACATAATTGAAAGAATTAAACCTCCTGTTGATATTGACAGTGTGGATAGAGCTTGGTGGATGGGGAAGTATCAGGCAGTTTTACTGTTAAATCTGCTTACAAAATTCTAAGAAGAAAGAAGCAGGAATAACAATGGACAAAGAGTGTGTGGAACAAAGGTCCTCCCCTAAAGATAACATACTTCTTATGGAGGGCATGTAAAAGAAGAATTGCAATAGATGATAATTTGAAAAGGATGAAAATCCATGTTGTGTCTAGGTATTACTGTTGTGAGGAGAAGGAAATGGAGACTATGAAGCATTTATTTCTAATAGCTCCCATAGCTAAAAATCTATGGAAGTAGTTTGTTTGTTTTGCATGTATTCAGATAGAAGGAATGCATTTACAACAACTCATCTATTGCTGTTGGGACTTCCAAGGACTAACAAGCTCAGGAAAGTCAAGGAGACCATTCCAGCCATCATTATGTGGAAGCTATGGAAGAAAAGTAACATATACAAGAATGGAAAAGAATATTCTTACAACTAGATGACCATGAAGTGCTAGTTGCAGATATCACAGGTAAGTAGGAGGTTGTTCCCACGGATTGGAAACATCCCAACTCAATGGGGGTATAATATGGTGGAATTTCTAAGCAACTACAAGGAAAAATTGTTTTACCTAAAAGTTGCATGGAAACCTTCATATGGGGGCAAGATAACTTGAAATACAAATGGAGCTAGCAATGGAAATCAAGGTTTGAGTGCTTATGGATTTTGTCTAAGGGGTAGTGATGGTAACCTGGTGTATGCAGATGCTCAAGGCATAGGAATTGCTTCAAATTTAGAGGCAGAAGTAATGGCAGTCAAAATGGCTCTAACCTACTCTATTGATAAGAATATCTCAGAAGTGCAGTTTCAGTCAGACTCCCTAGGGATTAAACATATGATTAATGGGGAATGGAAAATCCCATGGGAGTTCATAGAGGAGGCAGAACACATGCAGCACAATATGAAAGGGATGAATGCAGAAATAAAACATGTTTATCGAGAAGTAGATCAGTTGGTAGATTGCATAGTTAATGAAGTTTTCATACACTCAATGAAGTTACAGAATAATGGCTTTGC
>JAPFFP010047193.1:0-10507 GCA_026153255.1 Solanum medicagineum | reverse complement strand
ACAGATACCATTGCCAGTTCAATCAGTCCCCATGGTATATCATCACATTCCCCATAGAAGATGTAGAAAACGATAATGTTATTAATCACCACATAGCACTTCTTCAATCAACTCATAGTCTAAAAAAGAATTAAATTTTTTTATGAAAAAGAGAGAAAGAAATCAAAATGGAAAAGAGAGGATTATGAAAAAGAAAGAAAGGAATAAGAATTTGCCTTTGATTCTCCTTCAATTTGATGCTTGGATCTCAAAATTTTGGTTGAAGAACTAGGGTTCTTAAAATTTTTAGTTGAAAAATTTGGGTCTGGTAGTGGATTTGTTCATTAGAAGTAAAAAGAGATAATTTCAATTAAAAAGAAATTAAAAGATCAGTTATATTACAGGCAAAGGAGGTTGGCTGAAACGTGCCGGGGCTTGGTGGTAGAAAGGGTTAAAAAGTTTCACTTTTGAGAACTATAGGTGTATTGTTATTGTTTTTGTTGTTGTTGTTGTTGTTGTTCAAGCTTGAAATCCTAATCTACTTGGAAGGTAAATTAATGTTGGGGAATGACTACAATTAGTAGTCCCATTTTAATCTACTGTGATTAATAATTCAATTCCTTTTAGCAGTATAATTGTGTAAGAGTTTTACATACAAACAAACACTCCCCAACTACCTTAGGGATCTCTGTAAATAGAGATATGCCTTCATATGTTGCATCAATTGCAGTGTTTCCAAGCCACAACGAGGGAGTGTAATACAAAGTATTCTTTTTTTTTTTTATTTTCATCCCTTTTCACAGTTTGATATGTCTGTAATAGAAAAATTCATATCTGATTGTAAAAACGTCAAAATCATGAATCATTTAATATTCTGAAAACTCGGCTTCTTGATCTAGCACATACAAAATTTAGAATTTAATATCCAGAATTGTTTTTGATAATTTTTTGAAGTTAGCTCTAGATTATATCATGCTGAATTTTTCAGATTTATGTGACTTTACTAAAATTATCGTATTTGAAGTAAGAATGACGAAATCACAAGCTGCTTGATTCTTTAGAATCTAAAATCAAAGGTCTACAACATATCCAAAATTCAAAATTTAATATCTTCAAATTGTTTAAGATATTATTATGAAATTAGCTTCAAATTATGACAAGCCAATAACTTCAGATTTATGCGATTACACCAAAAAAGTTATATCTCACTGTAACAATGTCAAAATCATGATCCGCTTAATTCTAAAGAAACTAGACACATTTAGTTGTAGCATATTCAAAATTTAGAACATAACACCTTTCAAAATTATTCCAAATAATTTTTTGAAGTTGACCCTAAATTCTGTCCCATAGAGAAAATTTCAGATTTGGCTACCTTACAAAATATCTTATATCCATATGTACAAACGTCATTACCAAAAGGATTATGATAGCTAGAAACTTGACTTCAAAGGCTTCATTCTCACCAAGAAAATCTCATCTCAAGTATAGCCTAGTTAGACCATGAAACGAGCCCAAAAATTGCCCGAAAATATGCCTCGGAATGCCAAAATTTTAAATTCCATATATCTCAAAATTCGTGCACGATATCAAAAATTCGACTTCATATTCTTGTTCAGGGGGTCAAAATTAGGGGGAAACTGTCTAACCCCAATTTTAGAGCAATCGAATCACAATTTCAAATTTCCAAAATTTCAATTTCCAAAGACGATCCGCAACAGCACCGCGACGCGCAGCTGTCGCGGACATGTGTTAGTTTGGCCTCCGTGATAGATCCGCATCACAGACCTTTGTATTTTATTGACAATGATTTCTATCTCTGTCCAAGGCTTTGGGGTCTTTGGCCTAAGTGTCCCAACAGTGTTTTTACCTAAGCTTATTTCACCCTCATATGATCCTAAGCATTCCCCAATACTCACTAAAACAGTTAGCCATGTTTTCACTCCCAAATTCAAGTCCAAAACCCTCATCCCAAGCTAAGTTTCTTCGCCAAGGTTCTTCTTCAAGCTTCAATTCTCCATCTCCAATTTTCACCAAGTTCATCTCTAAGCTAACGTATGTGGGTTTCTTTCATGGGTTCCTTTCACCCATAATACCAAAGCCCCTCCTTTTACTTAAATTGCATGATTTAAAGTTGATTTACAAATGATTCTTGCTTGTTATAAAATTCATTGCACACTATGTTAAAGCTATGTAAAGTTATGACTGTTTTGCTATGTTTTGAGCTATAAATGTTTGATCTATTGTAAGATTTGATGAGGGGTTTTGATATATGTTGCTTGAGGGTGTTTCAAGGTGTTTATTGATGGTTTTATTATGTATTTTCTTGCATGATTTCATCTCTATATTTCATGATTTTATACTAGCATTACACACTCTCTAAGTGTTTGATAAAATGTCCTGATGTGGTTTCTTGAGGAGTTAAAGGTCCAAAGCATGAGATATGATATGAATGACTATATGATGATGAAATGAGCTTATATATATGATATACTCTATATTAAGTGTTGCATTATACCATACTCGATCCGGGGGGATAAGAGCCCGGGTAACCATGTTGGGGATTTGTACTCGTCAACCATGTGAGGGGTTTGTACTTCGCCACTGTGTTGATAAGGTGTGATTATCATCAACCATGTGAGGGGTTTATACCACACAACCACCAGGGGGTTATACCACACCACCAAGGGGTTTGTACCTTGAATAGCTACCTTGATATCTTCTACACATATGATATCTATATGAGTATGAGTTACTTAAGCATGTTTTACTTAAGCATTGATCATACATGCCATATTATTATATTATGCCTATTGTTTAATATTATGCATTTTGATTATGATGCCTATCTATTATTGCATTGCATCCTACATACTTAGTACATTCAAACGTACTAACACATACTCTTGCCTACATGATATCACCATGTAGGAACCGAAGCCCAAGTTGATCATCCTCCTCCACGTGGCTAGTTCGGTGCTACTCAAGCTAGTTGATGAGTCCTCCACTTTGGGAATCTTAGTCTACTCTCTCTTGTTATGTATTGAGACACTCTTCTTGATGTTCTATTTGACTATGAGGGTGAGTCCGGTTGCTTTGTTGGCCCCCACTCTTATCTATGTAGTAGAGGTGGTTGTTGGACATATTATGCATCTATGATATACGTTTGACTCTTGTATCTTGATTATGATGATATGGAAGTGTTTCCCCTTAGCCCCGATTTCCCCATTCTTTTATCTTTTGATGCTTGATTTATTGCTTCCGCGACCAAGGTGTAATGATGCTCTAAGAGGCTTGCTTGGGGTCCCTTCAGGTTCCCCTTGCGCCGTGTTACATCTAGGACCGAGGCTTGGGTCGTGACAGTCTAGCATGGCTTCCAAATCTGAAATGTCTGGACACATAATAGTCTCTTCGCTATTTGTATTCTCTTTGTTTTGACTTTCCCCTCCTTTTTGGGTAAGTAGCCCGCAAAGGAGGATACATGAAGAACCTAATCTTATGATGCAAAGATATGAATACTCATCATTGCTCTAAGAAAGATAATTTTATGATATTCTAAAGATGCAAAGCTGTGAAAGGATGAATATGCATCCCTACTGTAAAGAAGGTAATTTAAAGGTAATCTTATGACATAAAGGAATGAATACATATTTCTTTTCTATGAAAGGTAATTTTATAGTATTCTTATGGCGCAAATGAATGGATAAACATTCTTTCCCAAAGAAAGGTAATTTTATGGTATTTTGAAGGCACAAAGGAATGGACATGCATCACTGCACTAGAAAAGGTAGTTTTATGGTATTCTGAAGCCGCAAAGGAATGAATACGCATTCTTGCCCTAAAAAGAATTCTTTGTACATACCGTAAAAAGGGAAATTTAAGATGTTCTTATAGCGTAAAAGAATAGATGTGCATTCCTACTATAATAAAGGTAATCTCAATGTACTCTTATGGAGCAATGGAATGAATACATTCCTGGCTTAAGCAAAAGTCAAGGGTTGGAGACTTGAACTTTTAAACTAGATGATTTTGTCACGACCCAGGCCTAGGGCCTAGGCGTTACACAATGAATGAGGAACTCGAAAGGATCCCAAACAAGCCTCTTAAGTATACATGACACATCCTTGGTTGTGGAACCATAAATTTAACAACACTCACATAATTATAGGGGAAACGAGACTTTGGACTCAAGCTACGGGGATGTTATAGGGAAGAAAATTAGTATGAACACATAGCAAATAATATCTAAGGGTGGGTAAGTATGACTCACGCTATGGGGGGAATTAGGGGCTTAGGAATTTCATCTCAACAACAACAATATAACACAAACATAAGAAGGAGATAAGGACTAAGGGAGTCTTCCATAATACATAAACATAGTAAGATTCAAGCTCACAACATACAAATCCATATATCAAACAACACCTCAAACAAAGAGTGGAGCACAGGTCAAGACATCTCCCGAGCTTACCCTCAAAAGTTGAATATTCATAAATGGACAAGTCTTAATAAGCGTGAAACAAAAATAGATATTGTCCTCGAAATGGAGGACTCACCAAAAGTGATCTTTAACCGAATTCTCTAGCCACGTGGAGGTGGAGGATGAATAGGAGCTCCAGTCTCTACATGATTAGATCATGTAGGCAAAAGGTATGCATTAGTACTTGGAATGCAATAAGTATGCGAGGTGCAATACAACAAAGAAGTCAATGAATATAAGCTCAGTATGACATGAATGATCACTGCCTTAATCAAATACATGCATGAGGATAGTCATATCATAAATCATATCATACCTAGTTGGGAAGGGACCATAGCCGACAAATAAGATCACACGAGCTATTACTTGGAATCTCTATGTTCACTCCACACTGAATAAAGTAGTGGTCTACTTTGTCTAGGTAGACCAAACACTCACCTTATGGGAACCTCCACTTATTGGAAAGTGCTTCACAAACACCTTACGAGAACAACACCTTTTTTGGTTACTTATGGGAACTTCCCCTTTTCGGTTAATTATAAGATAAAAGACTTATGGGAATACCACCCATTTTGAATAATAGAAAGTAAAAGCCTTACGAGAATACCACCCTTTTTGGATATCAAATGGCATGTACCTTATGGGAACTCCCCCTTTTGGTTATTCATGCCATAAGTAATTCATAAACCTATGGTGGCAACATAGTTAAGGGACAAGAATACCTACCAAGGTCCGTTCGGTGCTAGGTCACAATCCCCAAAGAATATACTCAAACGTACTTATAGTCATAATAGACAAAGTATCATAATATCATAATATTTTCATAGAGTAGCTCATGAAAACCAAAATTTCATAATGTCAAGATAGGGCCTCATATCATATACAACCTTCATAATATTTTCATAGCTCATAGCATACATAATAGCCCTTTAAATTCATGACATTCATAATTTACATGTTTTTCCATAAGGCCTTCATCAACACAGAAAGCTTGGTACACAACTTTAGTTAAACATGGTGGATATGCATCTATACTCAAAATCATGCAAAAGTCAAGATTTAGGACATGAGAAGAGTAAACAAAATCCTTTTCTAATCATTCAAAATAATCCACCATAACACCATAAATCTTACTTAGGGCTTCCTTAACCCTCACAAAAAATTCACAAATTTCACATGACATTTCAATGCAATATAATGTATAGAGGTGGAATACCATAAAATACTTCATAACACCATCATATAAAAGAGTTCATAAAAACTTCTATAAATTTTTCAGAACTTGAAAATAGATGAGGAAAAAGAATGGTTGAGCTTTGTGGAGAAAAGATCTCCAAAAATCAAAACACACATACTTTGGTATGATTTGGTGAAGGAAAATCTGATTTTTAAGTGGAGGAATTGAAGCCCTGGCTTGCATTTTACACTTGAACACCTTGAGGGAGCTTGAGAGTGTTTGAGAGGAGTTTAGAATTAGGGTATTTGAGAATGAGTTGAAGTGGAGCAGTTTAGACCCTTGAAGATATGCTTAGGGCATGTGTATTGGAGTTGAGGGGTAGTTGGGATGACCATCTTCCTCTAATTGAATTCTCATACAACAATAGCTATCACTCTAGTATTGGTATGACTCCTTTTGAGGCTCTTTATGGGAGACGTTGTAGATCACCGGTGGGTTGGTTTGAGGTTGGAGAGGTGGCTTTATTGGGACTAGATCTGATTATGGAGGCTCTTGAGAAGGTTAAGATGATTAGGAAAAGGTTGACGACACCCTAAAGTCGTCAAAAATCTTATGCCGATGTAAGAAGGAAGGACCTAGAATTCCAAGTGGGTGATTGGGTCTATTTGAAGGTTTCTCCAATGAAAGGTGTGGTTCGATTTGGTAAGAAGGGAAGTTGAGTCCAAGGTATGTTGGTCCTAATGAGGTGATATAGACGGTTGGCAAGGTAGCTTATGAGTTGAAGTTTCCTAGAGAAATGAATTAGGTTCACCCGATTTTCCATGTCTCTATGTTGAGAAAATGTGTTGGTGATCCTAATGCCATTGTGCCTCTTGATGTTGTGGGTGTTGTTGAGGATAACTTGACCTATGAGGAGGTTCCGGTTTATATCTTGGATAGGCAAGTAAAGAGATTGAGGAACAAAGAGGTGGCATCCGTTAAGGTCCTTTGGAGGAACCAACAAGTTCAAAGTGCCACATGGGAGGCCGAAGCGGACATGCAAAAGCGGTATCCTTATCTTTTCCACTCCACTCAAACCTAAGGTACTAATCCTAAGTCCCCTATGCGATTTCAAGTTTTATGTTTCATCCCCTATGTCATTCATATGCATTTATGTTTAAGTTGGAAAGTTTATGATGATTTTACACTTATGTTGAGAATTTGAAAATGGTATTTTATATGTCATATTGCATACATGTCGGGGCTGATTTGTTGATGATCAATCTTTCCTTGTACATCTCTTTTACATTCGGGGACGAATGTTCCCAAGGGGGAGATATTGTAACGACCCCAAAAAGGGCCCAAAAAGTGCCTCAGAATACCCAAAATTTTAATTTTTATATATCTCAAAATCCATTTGTTATTTCAAAAATTTGACTTCGGATTCTTGTTCATTGGGTACAAATTAGCTGGGAGAGGGTCTAACCCTAATTTAAGAGCAAAGATTTAGCAATTATGAAATTCCAAGGTGCGATTTCAAGAGGGATTTTCACATCCCCCTCGCGACACGCCCCTATGTATTTTTGGACTCTGTTTTTCAGCTTCGGTCCAAGACTTTATGTCTTGGGCCTAAATGCTTCCATACGTGTTTTTACCTATACTTAGTCATATTTCACACTCATACTACCCTAAACATTTCCCAATACTCAATCAAATACTTAGTTACATTTTCACTCCCTAAACTCAAGTCCCAAATCCTCATCCCAAGCTAAGGTTCTCCTTCAAGGTTCTTCTTCAAGCTTCAAGTCTCCATCTCAAATCTTCACTAAGTTCATCTATAAGCTAAGATTGTGGGTTTCTTTCATGGGTTCTTTTCACCCATGTTACCTAAGCCTCCTTTTACATAAATTGCATGATTTAAAGTTGATTTACAAATGGGTCTTGATTATTATGAAATTCACTACACAACTATGTTAAATCTATGTAAAATTGTGACTGTTTTGCTATGTTTTGAGCTCTAAATTTTGGATCTAATGTTGGATTTGATGAGGGGTTTTGATGTGAAAGTCTTGGGGGTGTTGCAAGGTGTTGATTAATGGTTTTACAACAGATTTTCTTGCAGTATTTAATCTCTAAATTGCATGGTCTTTTACTCCCATTACACCCCTCAAAGTGTTTGATAACATGTCCGAATAGGGTTTCTTGAGGAAATGAAGGTCCAAAGCATGAGATATGATATGAATGATGTTATGATGATAAAATGAGCTAATGTATATGATATATTCTATATAAAGTGTTGCATTAGACCATACCCGATTTGGGGGGACAAGAGCCTAGGTAACTATGTTGGGGGCTTATACTCATCAACCATGCGAGGGTTTATACTTCGTCACCGTATTGGTAAGGTGTGATTACCATCAACCATGTGAGGGGTTAATACCACATAACCACCAAAGGGTTTATACCTTGAAAAACTAGCTTGGTTTCTTCTTCACATATGATATCCTATATGAGCATGAATTACTGAAGCATGTTTTAGTTAAGCATTGAACATCCATGCCATATTATTATATTATGTCTATTGCTTAATATTATGCATTTTGATTATGATACCTACTTATTGTTGCATTGCATCCTACATACTTAGTACATTCAAATGTACTAACGCATACTCTATGCCTACATGATGTCACCATGTAGGAACTGGTGCCCAAGTTGATCATCCTCTTCCACATGGCTAGTTCGGTGCTATTCAAGCTAGTTGGTGAGTCCTCCACTTCGGGGAGCTATTCTATGCTCTCTTAATATGTATTGAGACTCTCTTTTATGTTCTATTTAACTATGAGGGTGAGCCCGGTTACTTTGTCTTGGCCCTCACTGTTATCTATGTAGTAGAGGTGTTTGTTGGACATGTTAAGTATCCATGATATAAGTTTAACTCTTATATTTTGAACATGATATTGTGCAAGCTTTTCCCTTAGCCCCGTTTTCCCCATTCTTTGTTTGAATGCTTGATGTATTGCTTTCGCGACCAAAGATATGTAATGATGCTTTATGAGGCTTGCTTTGGGTCCCTTCGGGTTCCCCTTGCGCCGTGTCACGTCTAGGCCCTATTCTTGGGTCATGAAAGATATGACATGCATGGTAGATTCTTGAAGTAAATCATGCTTACATAGAACATAATGCATGTGTAAGAAGAGACTATTGTATAGAACCTATAGTTTACCAAGGTACAAACCCCTTTGGTTGGTTGGTGGATCATCGCACCCTACCACCCATGGTGATTGAGGTACTAACCCCTCAACCCGGTTACCAAGGAATGAACCTCATGATTGGTTGGTGGATAGTCGCACCCTACCACTCCTGGTGATTGAGGTACTAGCTCCTCAACCCGGTTATCAAGGCACAAACCCCTTGATTGGTTATCAAGGTATAAACCCCTCGACATGGTTACCTAAGCTCTTAATCCCCCGAGTAGGGCATGGTCACATTCCAAAAATATATAGGAGAATATCATATACATACGTTCCTTTCATCACATAAAGTCATTCAAGTCATAAGACATGCATTGGACCTTCAATTCCTAACTGGACATTTTATCAAACACTTGGCGGGTACGTAGAGCTAGTGTAAAATCATGAAATTTTTGGGTGAAATCATATAAGAAAATCCATTGTAAAACCATCCATTAATACTTGGTAACACCCTCAAGCAATATACATCAAAACCCTTCATCAAATCCCACTATGGGTCATATATTCATATCTCAAAACATGGTAAAACAATCACAATTTCATGAAACCCCAACATAGTTCATAGTCTAATTCATAATAGGTAAGACCCATAAGTAAATCAAGTTAAAATCATGCAATTTAAGTAAACAGGAAGCTTGGTGAAACGACTCCAAAAAGTGCCCGAAAATGTGCTTGGGAAATGCCCGAAATTATAATTTTTATATAACTCAAACTCCGTATGTTATTTTGAAAATCCGACTTCATATTCTTGTTTGGGGGGTCAAATTTAGTGGAAAATGGGTCTAACCCCAATCTTAGAGCGAATGATTCACAATTTCAATTTTTTGAGATTGCAAAACATAGTGTGTATTCGCGCCCCTGGCGCGACGCGCCAAGGGCACACCCCTGTGTAAATTCTGCAAAGTTTTTCCTTGTCCAGTCCAAGGTTTTTGGTTCTTGGGCTTAAGCCTTCCCATGTGTGAAAATACCTATACTTAGCCTTATTTCACCCTCCTATTATCAAGACTTTCCAAATACTCTCCCAAACACTTAGACAATATTTTATCTCCAAATTTCAAGTCCCAAAACTCAATCAAAATCAAAGGATTTCACTCAAGCTTCAAGTGTCCATCTCCAATATTCTTCAAGGATTCTCTAAGAACTAAGGTATGTGGATTTCAACCATTGGGTCCTTTCACCCATGGTGCCCAAGCTTCCTTTCTAACTAAATTGCATGATTTAAAGTTGATTTACTCATGGGTCTTATTTTTATGAATTTCACTGCACACTATGTTGGAGTTTCATGAAATTATGATTGTTTTAGCATATTTTGAGCTATGCATTTAAGATTTATTGTAAGATTTGATGAAGGGGTTTGGTGTATGTTGCTTGAGTTTGTTACCAAGTATCTATTGATGGTTTTACAATGAATTTTTTTGCATGATTTCACTCTTGAATTGCATGGTTTTACACTAGCATAACACACTTGCCAAGTATTTGATAAAATGTCCGATTATGGTTTTCTTGAGGAATTGAAGGTCCAATGCATGCCTTATGAGTTGAATGAGTATATGATGATGAAATGAATATATATATATATATATATATATATATGTGTGTGTGTGTGTGTGTGTGTGTGTGTGTGTGTGTGTGTGTGTG
>JAPFFP010047192.1:15589-32883 GCA_026153255.1 Solanum medicagineum | reverse complement strand
GAAAACAATGGTGTTTCTGAGGCTGAACTACAGGATGATTATAAGCTGGAGCATAGGACAGAGGAACAATCTAAAACGCCCCAAAAAGTGCCCGAAAATGTGCCTCAAAAATGCCATAATCGTAATTTTCATATATCTCAAAATTCATGCATGATATCGAAAATCTGACTTCATATTCATGATCAGGGGGAAAACTGAGTAGAAAATGGGCATAATCACGATTTTAGAGTAACCATAGTAAAATTTTATTTTCTAAATTTTATGAAAAACAGAGAGGATTCGCGCCCCTAGAGCGACTCACCCAGGGCGCAGACCAGTGTTATTTTGTTGCCAGTTTTACTATTTTGGTCCAAGGCCTTGGGGTCTTGGGCCTATTCCCTCCTATGTGTAAAAATACCTATACTTAGTCATTTTCCAACCCCATATCATTCAAGACATCCCCCAAAACCCTCTCTAACACTTCGCCAAATATTTCACCTAAATTCAAGTGTCCCAAACTCAATTTAGGATCTTAAGAAATTCATTCAAGCTTCAAGTTCCTAGTCAAATCTTCATCGAGAAAGTCCCCAAACTTGAGGTATGTGCGTTTCAACTATTGGATCCTTTCACTCATGCTACTCGACCTTCCTTTTTATGTAAATTGCATGTTTTCAAGTTGAATTATCTATGGGTATCTACAAACTATGTTGAAGTTTCATGAAATGTTGATTGTTTAAGCATGTTTTGAGCTATGAATCTATCATCTATTAAGAGATTTGATGAAGGGTTTCAATGTATCTTGCATGAGGGGTGTTACCAAGTGTTGTTGGGTTGATTTACATTAAGATTTCTCACATGATTTCACTCTTGAATTGCATGATTTGTTTGAACTAGCATTACACACCCTCCAAGTGTTTGATAAAATGTCAGATTACGAATTCTTGAGTTATTGATGATCTATTGCATGTCCTATGAGTCAAGTGACTATGTGATGATGAAAGGAATGTACATGTGTGACGAATTCATGACATGTATCTATAGTGTTGCAAGTTGACCATACTTTGTTGAGGGGGTGATATGCCTCAACCACTTTTATGGGGGGTGCTATGCCCATCTACCATGTTAAGGGGTATATATCTTGACCACTTTGATTGGGGGAGGGGGGTGCTATGCCCATCTAGCATGTTGAAGGGTATATACCTTGACTACTATGATAGGGGTGCTATGCCTATCTACCATGTTGAGGGGTATATACCTTGACCACTATGATGGGGGGTGTTATGCCCATCTACTAATTGAAGGGTAGATACATCAATCACCTTCCAAGGGGTGATGTGTCTTTAATTCCAAGTACTAGTTTGCTTGGTCTATGATGATGTCTCTTTCTACACATGTAATATGTTCTATACAAACATCTTTTACTTCAAGCATTGATCTTGCATGCCATATCATTGTTATACTTACCCCATTGCCTATGTATATGCACTTTGACTATGTTGCATATCTCTTGTTGCATTGCATCCTACATAATTAGTATATTCAAATGTACTACCGCATACTCTATGCCTACATGATGTTACCATGTAGGAACCGGAGCACCTCTTGATCATTCTCCCCGCAGCTAGTCTTGGCATTTTGGAAGAAGAGCTTTGGTGAGCCCTCAAGTTCAGGGACATTAGCTATCTTACTCTTGTCACTTATTTTCTTTTCATATTGAATGCTTGATACTATGAGGGTAAACCCGGAAAGTGTCTTGGCCCCGGCTCAAATCTATGTTTAGAGGTATTGTTGGGATAATGATGTAATTATGCTTGACTTTGACTCTTCTATGTTTTATGCTGTAAAAGACTTCCCTTAGTCCCTTTATCCTTATTTAAATCTCTTGATGTTGTTTACTTTGCTTCTGCGACCAAGAATATGTGATTGATATACTAAGAGGCTTGTCGGGTCCCTTCGGGTTCCCATTTGTCATATTACATCTAGGACCTAGGCTTGGGTCATGACAAACATGGTATCAGAGCACTAAGTTGTTAATGGTCCTTGAAATCCAACACACTGCTATGAGGCATTTTAGGAAATGTTTCCCATCTCTATGGTCTATGTCGTGCTATAGAAGTTAGGGTAAGGCTTTCCCCTAAGGAATGTTCTTTTCTATGCTAGTTCATGCGTATTCCATGAGGAAGAAGAGCTCGTTCACCCAAGGAGCAACCAGCCCCTCCCGCTCCTCAAGCTCCTCAAGATGGGGCAATGGCCCATGAAGAATTCTGGGATGCTATTACCGTGCTAGCCCATGCTGTGACTAATCAAATCATCCAAGGTGCCTAGCCCCTCATGCTCCTACTCTCGCCTCAAGGGTGAGGGATTTTACTAGGATGTACCCACCAGAGTTTCATGGGTCTAAAATGGATGACGATCCTCAAGAATTTATTGATGAGGTGTACAAAGTATTGTCTATTATGGAGGTTAACTCGACGAAGAAAGCGGAGTTGGCGGGCTAGTAACTCAAAGGGGTGGCCCAAATATGGTTTACCCAATGGAATGAGAGAATTGATAGAGTCTTAGAGAGGTTTTAAAAAAGGGTTTTGTGATATATAGAGATGAAAAATGACTAAGTATGGTTGATCTCACGTTTAATTGGGCATGGGGCTATGACCCCAATGCCCTTGAGCGAATAAAAAAAACCAAGGAAAATGTTGCACTGGTCCGCTCCCCTGGCGCATCGCGGACCACAAACAACATTAGTCCGCGCCACAGGTGCGAGCAGCCACTGGAATTAGAAAAAATTATTTTGCGATGGGTCATCTAAAATTTGGGTTATGCCCATTTCCCACTCAATTTTTTCCCCTGATCAAGAATATGAAGTTAGATTTTTGAAATTACAGACAGATTTTGAGATATGGAAATTATCATTATGAGGCATTCCGAAGCACATTGGGGCATTTCATCTACAATGCCCCCCACGAAAAACTGAAAAAATGCACCTCATGGACTTGGTCAATTTTAGGGGTTTTTGGCCAAAAATTATCTGATCAAGTTTTCTAGTCCCGTAGAAAAAATATTGAGATCACATACAAGTGTAAATTCGTGACAAGTCCGTGATACGAATTGAATAATTAAGTTTTCGCATCAAAAAAATTTCTTTAGATCTGATTGCTCTAAAAATAAACTGAGACCATTTTCTCCTACATTATTTCATGCTGATCACATTTTCGGGCTCAGATTTGCCGTCGAAGTTTGGGAACACGCATTTTGCAAACATCTCTCATCTAGGAGTATTTTTGTATTTTTATCAAGTGTTAAATTGTTATTCCATGGATGAAAAACATTAGTTGTCATTGCTTGCATGACTGTTGAAGGCATTAAAGAGTAGCATGAATTATTGTGAAAGTTAATCTTCAGGGGGCTCACATTACGCGATGCATATCGAGAAGATTCATTAGATAAGTCACAGTATTTCTTTGCGATATATTCTTTGAACCAGAGACCTCAAGTAGAGCCAAAGTCTGCTTGATCTTCTCAGCAACACTTTTTCCTCCTTCTGGAGCGTTTGCAGAGGACTTGCTCCTTTTAGGGTTGAAGATCCAAAATTAGGACTTGGTGCAGATCACATTCGCAGCATTTGTTGTCCTAGAATAGTAGTTTTTCTCCTTATAACAACTCTAACACTTCCAATAGTAACACCAAGAATTTCTGCTACTTTAATAGAGAACTTGGAGTTAGTAGCTTTTGAGGAAGTGGATTGGGAGATCTTCTTAGATGCCATTTCAATATTACTTGATGCTTGAAAAGTTGAGATGAGAGGTAGAGATTATCCCACTGGTTGTATCAGAATTTGTAGACGATAAAATTTTGTGTCGAGAAAATAATGATAAAAAACAAAAATATTGAAACTATTGTTGTATTTAATTTCAAGTATGTGAGTGTTAAAATCTCTATAGATCCTCTAATTCACCTTTTCAAGTGTAAATTCAAGACTTCTTGAGCTTGATCTTGAACTTTGAATTTGTTCTAGATCTTGATTTTGAAATTTAAATTTGTTCTTCATTATGATCTTGAAATTTGATTTGTTCTTGATCTTGATCTTGAAACTTGAATTTGTTCTTGATCTTTATCTTGAAACTTGAAATTGTTATTGAGCTTGATCTTGAGTTCAAGAGCTTTTAGGATTATTCTTGAACTTTAATGCTTGAATGTTTGAATTGTTAAAATTGTACAGAAATTTGCAACGTTTGATCCACGAGCTCTCTCTAGCTTTTTGTTAGAATTCTTGATGTGAATCTTAATTATAAGGAGCTCAATATATAGTTGTAAACTAGAGGAGTTATTATGGAATCAAACTTTCTTTTGGCCAGTCAGATTTAAATGACATGGCACAGGAAAAGTGGTTAGATTAGGTTTCCTTTAAGTGACATGATGATATTTGATTGGTTGGAACACATCCCTTGTACCTGTGAAAATTTTTTATTAGTCTTTGATTGAGATAGGAATGTAATGTCAATTTGACATATGGCATGATCCTATTGACTTCTTTATTTAACTTGGCATGCCACATCATTTGACACGTGGCATCAAGTAGGCCTTTAGGATGATAGGATGTTGAGCCTAATAAAGTGGGTCTTCTTTTGTAGTCCAAATAAATGAATTTTGACTTTTAATAAATTTTATTTTATTGGACTTAATTTACTAACCTAATTATATTAACCTATGATATTCATTTGGACTAATATACTTTAAATTTAATATAATTTGAATCATTTTATAAAATTTATATTTTAATAAATGTTATATGATTATAGTGTAATTTGGGCATGATCAGCTAGAATTCTTTTTATGACTCGTACTTGCTTCTCATGATTCACCAATTGTTTTTGAATTTTTCCCACGTCCCAAGCACCTACTATGACACTTGTTCATGACTTGTATATGCATTTATGGATCATAAAATAGGCCTCGTAGAATGTGCACCATATCAGTATTTTCTATAGTTTCTTCTTTATTTTGACGTTTGGAGCAATATAATAAATTTAATAAATCAAACCCTTTGATATGAAGTTGAGCAATGATGATAGCACCGGGTCGTGCTCAGGCTTTGCTATACCCTCGTCTTGAAGGCATTAATGCGGGCATCAACGACGGAAGGACAACCTCGAATAGTAGCAATCGTGAATGCCTGCATGCAGCCTTCTGACTCTGAAATCGCCTGGTGGACCAAGGCCTAATTTGTTGAACTAGATAAGTAAACCGTTACTCAGCATGGGATAATCATTGTGCCATGACCTGTATAGATACTGCGAACACGTAAACCATGCCCGCGGGAGCAACCTTTGATTATGTGGTCTGTGGTGTCGGAGCAGAAGTATTGGGTCCCCACTCCTCATTTGCCTCGGTCTATGAGGGCCTATCTCCTATAGCACCAATAATAGTGGTGGTGGTGTTTGGAACCTCAAGCGGCGGCACTGGGGCAAATATCTTTGACATGGGAGAAGGCTAGAGTAGTGCTCACTGGAGTTCCATCAGGTTCTCCTCATCCTTATTCAGGATTGCATCCAAAGTATGCTAGACCTCGATCAGCGAGCCCAACTAGTGTAGACACTCTACCCCTAACTCTAAATAGAGTCTGTAGATCAAGCATGGAAAGGGGATGGAAGTGGACCTCTTCAGGGCGGCCTCATGTATCTGCTCGGCAATAGGCAGGCCCAATCAATCTCTAACCAACCAAGATGCTGGCAACTAGTACTGTATACTCCTTAATCAAAGTTTTATCAACAAGTGTTAGCTGGATGCATGATTTGATAACCGCCCACCCAAAATTTGGTGGTGAAACTGAGAGATGCTTTAATAATAGGCTTCGTGTGAGTGGCAACCCATGCAGGTTCTAGACTCTACTCAGCAATCAAATTAGCTACCCATTTCATCAAATTGGCTCTATGATCTAGATCTCCCATAACTGTCGAGTTCCTCATCTGCCCCACTCTATGGTCAGACTTAACTATGGATCTAGGGCAGGGAAGTCTGGCCCAAATAGCATCAGTGGGTGGAGCTGAGATATCCACCCACCGACCCCTCACTTTAGTCTCCATCAGTCAAGGCTAAACAAGAGATTTCATCCCCTTAGGAAAAGTACTGTGAATAGTGGCTACATAAGATGCGTAAAACTCTCTCACTATGGTCAAGGAGTACCTTTCGAGTGATCTGGTCAGCCACTGGATCCCATATCTGATCATCGTATCTTGGCGATTAGGGATACTATCTAGTCTACTTGAGATGACCTAAGGCTCCTCATAAATTGAGCTGGTTGGCTTGCCCTGCTCTATAGTCCGCACATCCTCTACATAGATGTCCCATATGCCCTCGATGTACCACCGACTAGTAAGAGCATTTGGTGGAGATAATGATGCCCAAGGTACGGTACAAGACTTTGTCTCCAACTAGTCACCAGAGCCTGACTTTGAGCTGAACTACTCTCTGGATGGAGTTATCTGCATAGAGCTACTCTTATCGTGGTCCCTCGTCACATTGGGGACCATGGACGATAAGAGCTTGAGTCTTCCCAGCTCTGGTAGTGGCCATAGCCTATGGACTATCAGCCTCCTGGTTAGGTCAAACGTCGAGATCCTCCAGCGAACCACTCAGTGTGGGGGTCTGATCATCCCCCAAGGGCTCATCTATTAGCCTTCTTTGCATGGCTCGAATTTCCTCACATTTTGTTTTCAAGGTAATGGTACCTGAAACATAGGCATTTTCACACCTTGGCTAGCTTACTGAATATAAATGAAATGCAAAACACCTCAGACTTGTTTGTAGCAGAATCTACGAAGGCACCTGATGTGCTGCTAAAATACAACACTTTTGATGCTTAAAACATGGAATTTTATGTGTTCACAATGCGATGTTAGTGGGTTTTATGTGTATTGTGTTTATCTTTGCAGGATTACAGGTTGGCCATGATTTTGGGGAAAGTTACACAAGCTGTTGTAGAAGTTTTGTTATACGAGACCTTTACGGGTTGTAAACCATTCTATGGGTCGTAGGGAGGTTTCTTAAAAAATTGCACTGAGGGGCCAAGTTTTTGAAGCTAATTCTACGAACATGCAGATGAGTAGTAGAAGAGTTTATGAGTCATGGAAGAGGATCCATGCCTTGAGGATCAGAGAATAAAGACTTTCTGAAGTACATCAGACGAGACCCCCTTTATGGATCATAAACCATTTTATGAATTGTAAAGAGGTATCTTAAAGAGGAAGTTTAATTTTCCAGAAAAATGTACGAGACCCGATTACGGGCCATAAACTTTAATATGGGTCTTAAAGAGCTTTCATTAGGCGTGCCAACCAATTCTCCTAAGTCATTTAGGATTTGAATTTTAATTATTATAAATAGGTCTTTTAGGTTATTTTTCATAAGTTCTCATCAGTTTTGAAAATATTTAGCCTAGTACTTAGAGAACTCACTATTTAGAGAGAGAAAATTGTAAGAGAGTGTTTGAGAATACTTGTGGTTCAAATTGATCTTAAAGCTTATGATTTTTATTAAACTTGGATTTCTTGCTCTTAAATCTATTGTGTAAGCATTTAATTATGTCTTCTTAATTTATAATCTCTACATCTACATATAGTATGAGTAGCTCAATCCACAACTAGGGTTGTGGGAACCATGAAGAACTAATAAAGTAAAACTGGATAATTCACAATTCTTGGAGGGTGTATATGCATGTATTAATTAACTCTCTTTGTTTTGCATGTTTTCTAGTGGTGGACAACTTTAGAACTTGCCTAGTGTTAGTGATTGGACTAAGGTAGTAATGAATAGGAGAAGAGATTAATTAAAAGGATTCGATTGATGTGTTGCGTCTAATCAACCAAACTGGGCCAAGAGAAGGTTATACTGGGATTAATAGGTAATGGTTAGTAATGCACGCTATGGAGATGGGCCAATTCTCATACTAAAATTCATCTCTCACATGTTGCCAAAGGGCTTGGTTAAACTAAAATTACCATCCTACATACTATACACTATACAAGAATTAGGTTATCCAATGATACTGAATTGAGGAATCATGTGGAACACAATATCCTAGTTGCTCTTCATTAATGGCTTTTTCTCTTGCAATAGTTAATTATTTTACTTTACTCATTGATTATTGTAGCCCCCCGCCCATTTGGAGAAGTAAGTTGGTTAATTACTTGGATTAAAAATTGGTAAAATTTTCTTGAGTCTACGTATTCCCTGTAGAATCGACCCTAACCTTGTTTGGGTTCTTATCTTGACAGCGGCCACTTTATCCTCTAAAAAGGAGGTGTAACTTGAGTGGCATAAATATTTTGGAGCCATTTCCTGGGAATACAGCTAGACTTATTGAATTCATTAGTAGTTCGAGTGTTAACCCTTAGTTCCCTAATTTTACTTTTGTTTGTTGCTTTTGTTTCTTTTCAGGGTGTACAAGTAGTGTATGCCCAACACTCGGAGTCAAGGAACTCCCTTAACTTATTTGATGTAGAGAACCATAGAACCCTAAGAAGAATGGCCCAAGACAATGCCAAAAAACGTGGCCAATGCAGCTCTGAATAGGAATAATAATGAGGATACTAGGAATGAGAAACCACCTCCTTTGGAGGACATTCCACAGCCTCTGGATTTCAATGCCAATGCTTACCAGTGGAACCAGTACATGTTAAATCCTGTTGAAAAAGAGGTGGTTGGAGCTATTATGTTGCCACCACTACCGGTAGATGCAAAGTTCATAGTCTCGAGTGTTTTACTTCAGATGTTGTAGAACTGTGGGCTATTTACGAGTTTACAATCGGAGGATCCTCATAGCCACCTACACAATATGGCATTTGTCTGTAAGAGTGTGATAGGAACACAAAATCTGTCTATGGATGTTGTAGGACTTCATGTCTTCCCATTGCCTCTCATAGGCAATGCTGTATTATGGCTATCTGAGCTCCAAGAGAGTTCGATCACCAGTTGGGCAGACTTGCAAAACGCCTTTTTAGAGAGGTACTTCCTTAGATCGAAAAAGCTTAAGTTGAAGGACCAGATTAACAACTTTGAACAATTCCCTGGTGATTCAATGCTTACTACATGGGAGTGGTTCAATAGATACTTGAGGAGTACACTGGACCGTAAAAGTTTGGAGAATGTCTTGGTGGAGAATTTTACTGAGCTGTAGATGCACATAGTTAAGCATGTGTTGATGCCCACTTGAGAGGTCTTTTCCTAGAACAACCATTCGCAGAGATTTCTAAGCAGCTGCATTTGGTGGCTAAATCGAATCAAGTGTGGGAGTTGATGAACAAACATCCAATAGACCATGGAGTACCACTAATATGAGTTCTGACCAAGCAAAAATAAATGCGGATGTCCTTAGTATGCTTGCTTAAAATAGAGCTAATCTGGAGTTGCCAATGAATCAGACACAAGAACTAACCAAGCTAGGGGACATTCAAGAAAGCCATCATACCAAGTATCGGGGCCGCCAAGATGACAATATGAATAGCCGCTATTTGCCCCCCATAGTCCTGATATGGGAAATAGAAACTCTAGAATCAAGGAGATGTTTGACTAGTTGTTAAAAAAGGCAGACAAACATGTTGATATGTTGAGGGAGATTAAATCCGACTTTGCCAGGATAACCATAAAGTCGAACAATATTCTATGGCAATCACACAGCCCAATTGATAGTTTATACTTGTGCCAATGCAATTGGATCGAATTCAAAGAGGTATGATGACAAGCGCCAATACTTTGGATCGAAAGGGTACTCATAAACGCTAGATAGAGGAAAAGTTTGATGATAAGGGAACACAAAAGCTGGAGGAAGTCTCTGTACTCCAGCAATCTATTTCGTGTTGTGACAATAAATCAGGCACTGTGAAATGACCCCAAAAAGTACCCAAAAAATGTGCCTCGAAAGTGCCTATAATCGTAATTTCCATATATCTCAAAATCTATGCGTGATATCAAAAATTCGAGATCATATTCGTGGTAAGGGGGAAAAATTGAGTGGCAAATGGGTATAACCCCAATTTTAGAGTAACGGTATCAAAATTTGATTTTGTAATATTTGCGATTTCCAGAGACGATCCGTGCCCCTGACGCGATACAGACAGGGCGCGGGCCAATGATAAAATTTCTTCAATTTTTCTGTTCGGTCCAAGGACTTTGGGTCTTGGGACTAAGCCTTCCCATGAGTAAAAACACCTATACTTAGTCATATTTCAACTCCATATCATACAAGACATTCCCCAAAAACCCTCTCTAACACTAAAACAAATATTTCAACCAAAATTCATGTGTCCCAATCTCATTCTGGATCTAAGGATTTCATTAAAGCTTCAAGGTTTCTCAATCAGATCTTCATCAAGGAAATATCTATGGTTAAGGTATTTGAGTTTCAACCATTGGGTCCTATCACCGATGGTGCCCAATCTTTCGTTTTACATATATTGCGTGTTTCTAAGTTGATTTACTTATGGGTCTTACTTATTATGATTTGGTTATAAATTATGTTGGGTTTCATAAAATTATGATTGTTAAATCATGTTTTGAGCTATGAATCTGTGATCTATTATGTGATTTGATGTGGGGTTTTGATGTATCTTGCATAAGGGTATTACCAAGTGTTAGTGGGTTGTTTTACATTGATTTCTCATATAATTTCACTCTTGAATTGCATGATTTTGTACTAGTATTACACACCTGCCAGTGTTTGATAAAATTTCTGGTTATGGATTCTTAAGTTATTGAAGGTCTAATGTACAGCATATGAGTTAAGTGACTTTACGATGATGAAAGGAATGAATATATGTGTTGATTTCATGAATAGTATCTATAGTGTTGCAAGTTGACCACGCGTCGCGCGGGCCGTGGGGGGCCCGTGCTTCCATGTTGGGTGTTGTGTACCGCAATTGCCTCGCGCGGGGGGTGGTGGGCCCGTGCTACCATGTTGGGTGTTGTGTACCTCAATTGCCTCACTCGGGGAGTGGTAGGCCCGTACTACCATTTTGGGGGGTTTGTACCTAAATCGCCTTGCTCAGGGGGTATAAGCCAGTGCTACCATTTTGGGGGGTATGTACCTCAATTGTCTTGCCAATAGGGTGGTAGACCTTTGTCCTTATAATGATGTTCTCGTCCTACACATGTAATATGTTCTATACAAGCATGTTTCACTTTAAGCATCATTCATGCATTGCATACTATTACTATGCTTATCGATTGCCTACATTTACGCATTTTTCTTATGTTGTCAATCTCTTGTTTCATTGCATCCTACATACTTAGTACATTCAAATATACTAATGCATACTCTATGCCTACATGATGTTACCATGTAGGAACCGGAGCTCCACTTGATCATCTTCCTCCTCCACTTGGCTAGTACGATCTTTGAAGCAAGTTTGATGAATCCTCAACTCCGAGGACATTATCTTTTGATCTTATATTATGCAAAGGCTCTCTTTATTTTATTGTATACTTAGGACTATGAGGGTAAGCCTGGATAGCTATCTTGGCCGCCACTCAATTCTAAGTTTAGAGGTATTGTTGGAAAAGCTATGTAATGATGCATTGAGCTTTGACTCACCTTACTCATGTATGTTTTTAAGCTATGAAACACTTTCTTAGCCACTTTATCCTTATTTTAAATTCTCTTTTTGTTTTTTAATTTCTTTCACGACCAAGGATGTGTAATGATATGCTAAGAGGCCTGATTGTTGTCCCTTCGGGTTCCCCATTTGCTGTGTCACGTCTAGTCCCTAGGTCCGAGTCGTCACAAAGATGGTATCAAAGCACTAGGTTGTTAATGGTCCTCGGCATCCAACACACCACGTCGACTAGAGTCTTATTCATGGTTGTGATTGCATCGTGATTATCAAGAAGAGGCTATGCAACGTCATAGGAAATATTTCCCTTCTTCATGGTCTTTGTCGTGCTATAGATTTCAGGTAAAGCCTTCCCTCTAATGAATGTTCTTTGCAAAGTTTGATCTTGCCTAATATAAGAGGAAGAAAAGCACGCGCACCTGAGGAACAATCGACTCCTCCCGCTCTTTAAGATCCTCAAGATACGGGACTAGCTCATAAAGAATTATGGAACGCTATAATAATGCGAACCCATGTCATGACCAATCAAATCAGCCAAGGGGCCCAATCTCCTTATGCTTCTACACCAGCATCAAGGGTGAGAGACTTCATTAGAATGAACCCGCCAGAGTTCCATGGGTCTAAGGTGGATGAGGACCATCAAGAATTTATTGATGAGGTGTATAAAGTATTGGCTATTGTGGGGGTTATATTGGAGCATAAGGTGGAGTTAGCGGCTTACCAACTCAAGGAGGTGGCTCAAATATCGTATACCCAATGGAAAGCGGAGAAGGGGAACAACAATTTGATCCTTTGGGACGAGTTTAAGGCGGCATTTCTCAACCGATTCTTCCCTCTTGAGCCTACAGAGGCCAAAATATGGAGTTCATGTATTTAAAGCAAAGATCTATGAGTGTGAGGAGTATTCCCTCAAGTTCAACCAACTCTCCAAATATGCTCCACAATTGGCTGCCGAGTTGAGGTCTAGAATGAACAAATTTGTGATAGGGTTATCCAATTTAGTTAATGAGGAGTGTTCTGCGGCTATGTTGATAAGTGACATGGATTTGTCTTGCCTAATGACATATGATGAATGGAGGGGTAGAAGCTAAGAA
The DNA here is from genome assembly GCA_026153255.1 of Solanum medicagineum. Lineage (NCBI taxonomy): Eukaryota > Viridiplantae > Streptophyta > Magnoliopsida > Solanales > Solanaceae > Solanum > Solanum medicagineum. Next base: position 20,207 of record JAPFFP010047192.1, on the reverse strand, counting down.
AAAGTAGTGATGAGGCCAAAAGGGCCCGTTTTGATGGCAAATTCAAAAGTCTCAAAGGTGGCTGGTTTCATCAAGGCCAAGGGTCTTCTTACGCTCCTAATAGAAAGTTTTTCGATGACAACCCAAGGGTCCAAGGTGATAGTTGTATGGTGCCTAATGCTATGTGTCCAAAATGTGGTAAGGGTCTTAGTGGCCCATGTTTGAGTGATACTAATTCTTGTTATAGTTGTGGAGAAGTGGGGCATAAGGTGATGGATTGCCCTCGTATCCGGAATAAGGGTAAGGATGTTCGTCCACAAGGTGCTAATTTAGTTCCTAGGGGGAGAGGTGGCCATCAAGGTGGTGCCCCAAGGTACAATAAGTTCTATGCTCTTCAAGGAAGACAAAGGGTAGATGAGGTATCCAATGTCGTCACCGGTATGTTAAAAGTCTTTGATTTTGATGTGTATGCATTGATAGACCCGGGTGCCACTCTTTCTTTTGTTACTCCTTTTATTACCAAAAAGTTCATGTTGAACCCTAATTGTTGTGTGAGCCATATGAAGTGTCTACTCCCGTTAGTGCATCTATTGTTTCTAGAAGAGTATATAAAAATTATCCCATTTATAGTTTGCATAAAATATTGCCTTATGATTTTTTTAGTTGGATATGGTGGATTTTGGTGTCATTCTTGGGATGGATTGGTTGCATGCATACTATGCTTCCAATTCCCAAATAAACCCGTTCTTGAGTGGGAGAGTTATAATGTGGTATTCAAGGGTAGATTAATTTCTTGCATTAAAGCTCAGAAGTTGATTTCTAAGGGGTGCCTCTATATTTTTGTGATGGTTAGGGATGTTGAGTCCAAGGACCTTCCTATAGAGTCAGTTTCGGTGGGTTAACAAGTTTTTTGATGTCTTCCCTAATGATCTTCTGGTGTTCCTCCCGAATGGGAGATAGATTTTGGTATAGACCTCCTTCTTGATACTCAACCGTTTCTATTCCTCCTTACCATATGGCCCCGACGGAGTTAAAGGAGTTGAAGGAGCCATTGAGAGATTTGTTGGAGAATAATTTTATTAGTCCTAGCTAATCACCTTGGGGTGCACCGGTGTTATTTGTGAAGAATAAAGATGGATCCCATAGAATATGCATTGACTACCAACAACTTAGTAGGGTCACCACTAAGAATAAGTACCCTTTACCAATAAGTGAAAGCCGAGCATCAAAGGTCAAGTGGCCTAGCCCAAGATATAGAGATTCCTACTTGGAAGTTGGAGGAAATCAACATGGATTTTGTGGTTAGGTTGCCTATGACTAGAAAGGGTTATGATTCTATTTGGGTTGTGGTTGATAGAATGACAAAGTCGGCTCATTTCCTACCGGTTAAGACTACTTCTTATGGGGCAAAAGATTATGCTAGATTGTACATTTATGAGTTGATTAGATTGCATAGGGCGCCTTTGTCTATCATTTCGGATTGTGGTGCTCAATTCACTTCATACTTTTGGAGGCCTTCCAAGGAGGTCTTGCTACCAAGGTCAAGCTTAGCACGGCCTTCCACCCTCAAACGGATGGCCAAGCCGAGAGAACTATCCAAACTCTTGAGGATATGCTGATATCTTGTGTTTTGGAGTTTAAGGATAGTTGGGATGATCATTTTCTATTTATTGAATTTGCTTATTATAATAGCTATCATGCAAGCATTGGTATGGCTCCTTTTGAGGCCCTTTATGGTAGACATTGTAGATCACCGATTGGGTGGTTTAAAGTGGGATAGAGTTGCATATGAATTACATTATGGAGGTCTTATAAAAAGTGAGGGTGATAAGAGAGAGGTTGAAAGCAGCCTAAAGTCGTCAAAAGTGTTATGCCTATGTGAGGAGAAGGGATCTTGAATTTAAGGTTGATGATTGGGTCTATTTGAAGATTTCACCCATGAAGGGTGTAGTTTGTTTTGGTAAAAATGGTAAATTGAGTCCAAAATTTGTGGGTCCTTATAGGGTGTTGAGGAAGATTGGTAAGGTAGCGTATGAGTTGGAGTTTCCTAGTAAAATGGACTTGGTTAATCCGGTCTCCCATGTGTCTATGTTGAGGAAGTGTGTGGGTGACCCAAATGCTATTGTGCCTTTAGATGTTTTGGGTGTTGTAGAAGACAAATTGACTTATGAAGAGATTCCAGTAGAAATTTTGGATAGACAAGTGAAGAGCTTGAGGAACAAGGATGTAGCTTCCGTTAAGGTCCTTTGGAGGAATTAACAAGTTGGAAGTGCCACATGGGAAGCCGAAGTGGACATGAGAAAGTGATATTCCTACCTCTTCCATTCTACTCAATCCTAAGGTACTAATCTAAGTCCCCTGCATGATTTCAAGTCTTAAGTTTCATCCCTCACGTCATTTGCATATATTCACGTTTAAATTGACAAGTCCATGGTGATTTTGCCACTTATGTTGAGATTCCTGAAATGATGTTTAAGTGCATTGATGCATCCTTGTGTCGGCTGAAATCATCTTGATTATTTCTCTTATATACGTTTCTTTGACATTCGGGGATGAATGTTCCCAAGGGGGAAATATTGGAGATCTCAACTTAATCATTCATAACTAATGAAAGTTTACTTCGTGAGCTGCTGGTAAGATTTATTCATTATTTATAATGTATGTTGACAACTAAATTAAAAGAACATTTGGAATACTTCAAGGGCATAGTTGTCTTATCCATAACCAAGGTATTATGTTGGGCTTGTGCATTGCATGGGCTTGCCCCTCTAGTGTGTATAGATACATCACATGCTTGGTTGGAGTTTGACATTCTTAGACTTGTCGTTTCTTTGTGTCTGAATTTAATATTTAATGTGAATTAAAATGTTATATCTCCTTTCATGTAAATTTAGTCTTATAAAAAATGTGTGAAGGCTTTAAGCCTTTTTTTCGCTTATACAGGTTGTGGAAGGTGGAAATCAAGATTATAGTTGCTACAAAAGTTCTTCTGCAATGATATTTGAGAACAAAACATAATTTTATTGCCTTAGTTTTAGTAATATTCAATATATTTTATTTAGACTATCAAGTTGGATAGTTTTACTTAATGTTAGTTTTTCTTTGAGCAAGTAATGTGATATCATTTCTATATCATTTCAATATTAGTTTATTTGTTTTTAATTACTTTATGACATACCGTGTAATTATTTTTATTATTTTCTTGCTTCTGTTAGTATGTTGCTATTTTAAATTGTATAATATATTATTTAATAATTATAATACTATTTAATTTTCAAATTAATGTAAACCTATTTAAATATAAATTATAAATAGTATCACCATGAATTAAATGTCATCTAATGTTTGTGATTAGTGACAAAATATTTCATCATTAAAAGCTCAATTTTTAGTGACCACTATATCATACTTTTTAAGACGACCATATTATCGTCGTAAAAGTGTGACATTTAGTGATGTGAATATCTTTGTCCCAAATTGCTTATTTATTACCAACAAATTGACTTTATATTTTATGACAACTGTGATTGTTACTAATTATGATATTTTGTAGTGACATTTCATTTTGTCGTTAAAAGAAATATTTTTAGTGATGAAATGATGAAATGATTGTTTTCAACTACAAAATTATGAAAAATTAAATTTGTCACTAATTTATACATTTAGCGACCAAAAAAAAAAGAATTCATATGTAAATGGTAGTTTTTAGTGATGAAATAATATTTGTTTTTATTTATACATTTAGCGACAAAAAAATTTCACATGTAAAAAGTAGTTTTTAGTGAGGAAATAATATTTGTTCAACTACGAAATGCATATAATATTAAAGACAAATGACGTCGTCACTAATTAAAATCAATAGTCAGTGATGCAATAATTTCGTCGGCCTTAATGATGCATTTAATGACAAAAACATACTATTGACTACAATTTTTTTGTAATTTCAATGACAAACAAGTTCGTCATAAATATTATATATTTACGGGCGATAGTTATTTTGTGGTTAATAGAACTCTATTTTGTGACGAATCACTTTGTCATCTCTATATACATTTAGTGACCCATGATTTAAGTATGATTGTTTTACAAATTATTTTTTGTCTCAATTTATTTTTTGTGACGAAATATGAGTTTTACGTGACAAAACTATTCGTCACTAATTCTCGAATTTGTTGTAGTGCTTGTTGTTGGTGGTGGCCAATACCAAACCCCGGCTAGTGTCATGAACCTGACCAAGGTAATGATGAGGAAATGGGTGACGGGATTCGATTAATTTGTTATTATCTAATCAACCAAACACGACCAAGGAGAGGCTGATTGGGACTATGGGTAACGATTAGTTGGCACGCTATGGTTGCCAACTAAGCGCCATGATGAAATTCGACCTTCACCTTTACAAGAAGGATGGAAGAACCTAAGTTACCATCCTGCATGAAATGTCTCAACTGGTGTTATGTTATCAGGGGTATTTGAGTTACTGAATCATGGGGAATACAATTGCTCCTCAAATTGATTCTCTTCGTGATTAGTAGTATAATTTTTGTAGTTATTTTATTCCAATTTGCAAACCCCTCCCCCCCCCCCACCCCCCCCCCTCCCATCCATCTCCGATAATATTTTTGTTAGATTTATCATGGCA
>JAPFFP010047192.1:0-15579 GCA_026153255.1 Solanum medicagineum | reverse complement strand
TTTTTTTGTTATTTTTTTCTCATTTGCCCACCCCCCCCCCCCCCCCCCCCCCCCCCAAATTCTAGAAAATATAGTTGATTGGTACTTGAAATAATTGTTGGTAAGTCAATTTGGTCAAACCCTGTATTCCCTGTGGATCCAACCCTAGTCTCTGGTTAGGTTTATACTTGATAGCGACCGCTTGACTGTTGGAGCGTGAACATCAAAATTTATGGTGCCATTGCCGGGAAAGTTGATAAGTTTATCTTTTCGGCGAATTTCGTGAGTCTTGACTGTGAGGTTGATTTTGAGGTCCCCATTATTTTGGAGAGGCCATTTGTGGCGACTAATAGAGCAGTGGTGGACATGGATTCCGATCAGCTCAGGTTCAGAGTCAATGATGCAGACGTTGTTTTTGATATTCGCCAGTCAATGAAGCACCTGGATGAGCTCAAGAGAGAGGTGTGGGCCATTGAGGATTTTTTATAATTGATGATGACTAAGTCGAGCCACGACATTAGACAAGATGCTTCTTGGGAGACAACCCAAGTACTTTTCATATTTTTGGAGTGTTTTAAATTTATTTGGGATTATTTAAATTTCTAGGGAGTGGATTGATTTTATTATGATTTTGAAGACATCAAATCAGTTGTGTTGTTTGAAAAGTAGTGTATTTTGAGATGTTGGTTTGCAAGTGTGAAGTAAGTGCTGAAAGTTGGAAGAAAATGGCAATTGAAGCAACCTCTACGACCAGGACTACGAGCCGTAGCTTACACTACGACTAGTAGTCATGCCATGTTTCTTTTTCCTTGTGGATGATTTTACTTTTTGTTGAACCGATATGTTTTGGGCCTGTAGGTAATGTGTGGATATATGGCGGTTAATACGTTTGGCATGTGTATAAGTGAAGTCTGAGTAGCTTTTAGTCCACAACTATCTTATTTTTGATATCCAAAGGTTTTCTTGCCGTGTTTCTTTTTCCTTGTGGATGATTTTACTTTTTTTTGAATTGGTATGTTTTAGGTGTTGTAGATAATTTGTGGATATATGTGGATTAATACTTTTGGCATGTATATATTTTGGAATGATTTTATTGAATATGTTGAGAAATGGGTACCCACAAAATTTTTGGGATGGTTGGGTACTATTGCAATCTTGCATGTTATTAGTTTGGCAATGTTTGTTCTGATAAAGTGAACGCAAGTTGATTCTTGAAACATGGCTTGTGAGTCTATGCTGAGTATTAATGTGCTGTCAAAATACAACACATTTGATGCCTAAAACAAGGGATTTTGTGAGTTCTTAATGCGACTTTTTACGATTTTTATGTGTTTTTGTGTTGGTACTGCAGAAAAGTTAGGATGACATGATTTTGGGAGAAAATTACAGATTTTGCTGAAGTGTAGGACATTCGAGCCTTCCTACGAGTCATAGCCTAAGCTACAAGTCGTAGGGTGATCTCGTAATAAGAAACAAAGAGCAAAAATCAGAAATCTGCTAATTAGAGGTCAGCCCGACAAGGCCACTCTACAAGTCATAGGTCTCACTACGACTCCTATAGCTGGACTCGTAGCAAAAACCAGAGAGCAAAAATTTTGGACCAAAGCTGAAGGCCTAGACTACGAGAGAAGCATACGAGTCGTAGCCCAAGCAACGACTCGTACCAGTGGTTCATAACAATCAAGTCCAAAATGCAAAGTGCCTGATACGAGACCCTGATGATGACTCGTAGGTTACCCTACGAGTCATACCAGTGAGACATACATGCTGCCAACTGTCCTTTCTGTGTAATTTTTAGGATTAAGTTTGTAAATCCTATAAATACTTTATGTTAGGGTTTGTTTTAGTGGAAAGATTCCAGACTTGAGACATTGAATATTCTCTCTATAAAATTTTAGGGTTTTAGTGTAGATTATTATTTTCTATTGGAAAACCCACTTTTGGGGACTGCAAATCTTACATTGTATTCATTCTCTATATATCAAGTTTGTGGTTTGCAACTTGTCATATTATCTATCTTCATTGCTTTGGATAAAATTCTCAACTGTGAATTGTATTTGCATTCTTGTTGGTTTTGCCTTAGTCATGAGTAGCTAAGCACCGACAACTTGGGGTTGTGGGAACCATGGGTAGTTGACTTGAGATAACTTAGATTAATTGCATTTCTATGATTGGGGTTTTGCATGTATTGTTTATTTCCCTTCATTTTGATTGTTGTTTGGTGGTGGCCAACACCAAACCCCGCCTACTATCACGATCCTGACCAAGGAAGTGACGAATAGGAAAAGGGAAGTAAATGACAGGATTTGATTGATGTGTTCTAGTCTAATCAACCAAAACTAACCAAGGGGAGGTTGAATGGGACAATGGGTAAGTTTTAGTTGGCACAACATGGTTGCCGACCACGGGCCATGGTGAAATTCGACTTTCACCTTCACACGAGGGTTAGAAGAACCTAAGTTACCGTCTTGCATGCAGATTCCCAATCATAGTCATGTTGTCTATGGTAATCGAGTCAATGAACCATGGGGAACATAATTCCCAAGTTGTCCCTAAATTTGAGTCTTCCTTCGCATAATAGCATAGTGTTCAGTTTTACTTTTATTTCTTTTATCACAACCCCCTTTTAGAGATTTTAGTTATAAATACTCGAAATCATTGATAGTGAGTTCTTGTAGTCAAGTCCTATATTCCCAGTGGATACCCTAAACTTCGGTTAGTTTATTACTGATATCGACCGCTTTCTTATTGGAGCGTAAACATCATCAAAAATTATAGTGCCGTTGCCGGGGAATACGACTAGATTTTGACTTGATTTAATTATTAGTTAATTCAAGTGTTAGTTTCTAGACTCTCTTGTATTTTACTTTTAGTTTTTTTGTTGTTTGATTATACTTGCAAGGTGTACTAGGTTGTATGCCCAACACAAAGAGCCAAGCAATCCCTTAGCTCCGATCAATTTGGAGATCCATCGACTCTTTAGAAGAATGGCTCAGGTGAATGAGGATATCGCAGTTGTTGAAGAAATAAATGTGAATGATGATATGGGAAGAGAAGAAAATCCACCCCTGAGGGATGATAGGCCACAACTTAGGGATTTCAATGACAACGCTTATGGTTCGAACCAGTATCGTTTGAACCCTACGACCATGGATGATACTGGCACTATAGTACTGCCTCCATTACTGGCAGACACTAAGTTCTCGATGTCAAGTGGGTTACTTCAAATGCTCCAAAACCGTGGGTTGTCCATAGGGCTATCATCAGAGGATCCCCATCATCATCTCCATAATGTTGTTTTCATCTGCAAGAGTGTCATGGGGACACAAAATCTTTCTCTGGATGCCGTTGGTTTGTGGGTGTTTCCCTTGTCACTAACTTGTAATGCAGCCATGCTGTTGTCCGAGCTTCCTCCGGGTACAATAACAAGTTGGGCAAAGCATCAGAGAGTGTTTCTAGAAAGATATTTCCCAAGATCCAAGAAGCTAAAGCTCAAAGATCAAATAAATAATTTTGAGCAATTATCGGGCAACTCTATTAGTACCACATGGGAAAGATTCACCAAATGCCTAAGGATGGTCCCTGATCATAAGATTCTTTATGACGCCTTGGTTGAGACTTTCTATCAGGCGCTTGACGAGAATAGTCAAGCTTGTGCCGACACAATCATGGGAGGCATGTTTCTTGATCGACCTTTTGCATTGATAGCTGCTGGATAGAGCAAGTGGTTAAAACAAATAGAGCATGGGGTCAAAGAGAGCAAGGTGCAATGAAGACTTCTTGTGCAGTCAACACCAACAATGAGCAAGCAAAGGTCAATGAGGAAATCATGGAGCAACTTTCTTAACTTCGCACAAGCATGGACTTGGTCTTAAAGCAAAACCAAGCAAGTGTTCAGATGGTGACCCACCAACCTCCAAGAAATTGTATGATGAGGATGCTTGCTTCGTGACTAACCAAGCGACGGGCTTCCGGAACAACCCAGGTAAGGTTACGAGAATCAAGGTCGGAACTACAACCGTGAGGGTGTATATAGAGATAATCGGGGTGGGTACTATGAAAGGGAGAGAGTGCCAAATGCTTATTGAGGAAGAAGAGATGGCTATAGGAACAATCCTTATGTGCCACCTCACAACCGTGATGCCGGGTCAAGTAACTCTAGGATTGAAGAGATGTTTGACAAATTGTTCAAAAGAGACGATCACCAAGATGAGACCTTGAAGAGGATGAAATCAGATATTTCGTGCATTAACCAGAAGATAGAGTCTCACTCTATGGCTGTTAAGCAGTTAGAACAACAATTTGGGCAAGTTTCTTCAAAATAGAACCAATGCCAAAAGGGCATCTTACCAAGCAATAGGTTCAATATCCAAAAAACAAAGGGCATTGTATGACAGTCATGACTCATAATGGTACCAAAATTTTCAACATTGTAGTGCCATCACCACAAGGTCTTTAGTGCAGAAGTGTGAAGATCCGAGTGTATTCACCATACCATGCATTGTTGGGGAACTTGCATTTGCCAAAGCACTGTGTGATATGGGAGCCAACATTAACCTAATGCCACTTGTCGTATTCAGAAGGCTCGGATTGGGTACCCTTGTCCCTACAATGATGCGATTGCTAATGGCAGACAGAACAGTCAAGAAGCCTGTACGGATACTTTATGATGTGTTGGTCAAGGTAGATAAATTTATATTTCCTGCAGATTTTGTTATACTTGACTGTGAGGTTGATTTTGCAGTTCCTATCATCTTAGGGACACTATTCATAGCCACAGGTCACGCATTGGTTGATATTGAAAAGGGTCTGCTTACTTTTGGACTTGGTGAAGAGGCAGTCATGTTTCAAGTGTGCCAACAAGATAGAAAGAGTTGTGAGTTTTGGGTCGTCTCAATGATTGAAATGAGTGAAGATGATGAAGTCGAAATCCCAGTTGAGTTGAAACTGGGATTCGAACCATAGGCAACTGTGTTGATGAATTTTGATGGTGAAAGCATTCCGAATTATAAGGAAACGATGGATGCTCTTGGAGTGTCATTTGGGCCTAGACAATAGGCCAGGTTGGAGTTAGATTTGTGCAACAGGGAAACTCTACCTACGAAGCCTTCCATAGAAATCCTACCTGAGTTAGAGTTAAAAGCACTACTAGCATATCTGAACTATGCATACTCAGGAGAAAACAACACGCTACCAATCATAATCGCAACTAATTTAAGTGAGGTCCAAATAGAGGCCATCGTATCCATTCTCAAGCAATTTAAAAGGGCCATTGGGTGGACAATTGCAGATATCATTGGCATACCCCCTGGGATATGCACTCATAACATTCAACTAGCCAATGATTATAAATCGAGTATCAAATATCAAAGACGGTTGAAACCCCCAATGCAAGAGGCTGTGCGAAAAGAAATCATCAAGTGGTTAGACGCAAAAGTAATCTACCCAATCACTGACAATGAATGGGTTCATCCAGTACAGTGTGTTCCAAAAAAGGGAGGTATCACAGTGGTGCCTAATGCGAAAAATAAGTTGATTCCCATGCGACCAATCACCAAATGAAGAGTGTGTATGGATTACAGAAAACTCAATGCTTCTACCGTGAAAGATCATAACCTATGCCCTTCATGGATCAAATGCTCGACAAACTTATAGAGAAAGGATGGTATTGCTTTCTTGATAGATATTCCAGGTATAATCAAATAGTTATTGCGCTTGAAGATCAAGAGAAAACAACTTTCACATGCCCATATGGCACCTTTGCATTTAAGAGAATGCCTTTTGGACTATGTAATGCTCCAGCAACATTTAAAAGATGCATGATGTCTATTTTCTCAGACATGGTTGAAAGCACTATTGAGGTGTTCATGGATGATTTTAATGTTGTTGGATAGTCTTTTGAAGAGTGCTTTCTGCATCTGCGTGATGTGTTGCAGAGGTCTGTTGAGAGTCACCTGGTGCGGAATTGAGAAAAATGTCATTTTATGGTCAAAGAAGGCATTGTGCTTGGTCATAGAATTTCTGGCAAGGGAATTGAGGTGGATAAAGCAAAAATTGAGGTTATTGAGAAACTACCACTACTAACTTCTGTGAAAGGCATTAGGAGATTTTTAGGTCACGTAGGGTTTTACTGTCGCTTCAAAAAGGATTTTTCCATGATCTCCCAACCCTTGTGCAAGTTGTTGGAGAAAGATACCAGGTTTGTGGTTGATGATACATGAATGCAATCCTTCGAAGAATTGAAAAGAAAGTTGACTTCGACACTCATTATTGTGGCTCTAGACTAGTCAAAACCCTTTTAACTAATGTGTGATGCAGGTGGGGTTGCGCTAGGTGTGGTTCTGGGGCAGCGTGGGGGGAGGATTTTGCATCCTATCTACTATGCTAGCAAAACACTTAATGTGGCTCAAAAAAATTATACAGTCACTGAACAAGAATTGCTTGCCTTAGTTTTTGCCTTCGAAAAATTTCGTTCATACTTGTTGGGAGCTAAGGCGATAGTGCACACAGTTCACGCAGCGCTCAAATATCTGATCTCTTAAAAGGATGCAAAATTGCGACTGATCAGATGGGTACTCTTCTTGCAAGAATTCAACTTTGATGTAGTCAGAAAGGGCTCAGAAAACCAGGTAGCTGACTATCTTTCTAGGTTAGAAGATGAAGCTATGATGAAATTGGATGACGGTCTTGACATTAATGACTCCTTCCCCGATAAGAGGGTCTTGGTGGCCTCACATGATCTTATACCATGGTTTGCAGACTATGCTAATTATTTAGTGAGTGATATAGTGCCCCTGATTTGAATATTATCATTATCAAATATTCATGCATTACTTGAAGAAATTCTTTTGCGATGAGCCATAATTATTTCGTATTTGTGCAGATGGGATCATCAGTAGATATGTTCCAGAATTGGAAATGAGGAGTTTCTTGAAGCATGCCACTCATCGTTGGTGGGTGGCCATAACAGTGGAGCTCGAACTACTTATAAGGAATTATAGTGTGGCTACATTAGGACGCCCATGATTATGTTAAGTCTTGTGATAGGTGCCAAAGAGAGGGTGGATTTTTGCGAAGGCAAGAACTTCCTCTCAATCTTATTTTGGTGATCGAGCTATTAGATGTTTGTGGCATCGACTTCATGGGACCCTTTGTTAGCTCTCATGGTAATAATTACATCCTAATTGCACTTGATTATGTCTGTAAATGGTTAGAGGCCATAGCCTTATCGAACAATGAGGGCAAAAGTGTTACCGAGTTTCAGCGAAGAAACAGTTTCTCTAGGTTTGGCACATCTCGAGCAATCATCAGTGATGGAGGTTCCCACTTTTGCAACAGATTGTCCAAAGCTCTCCTTGAGAGGCATGGTGTAAAGCATCGGGTGGCGACCCCTTACCATCCCCAAAAGAGTGGGCAAGTGGAAGTGTCAAACAGAGAAATAAAGCAAATCTTTTCCAAGACTATGAATGTGAATCACATTGATTGGTCGAGGATGTTGGATGATGCCGTGTGGGCTTACTACATGGATTTCAAAGCACCAATCGGAATGTCTCCATATCAATTGGTATTTGGGAAAGCTTTTCACCTACCAGTTGAACTTGAGCACAAGACACTATGGGTACTAAAGAAGCTAAATCTACACTAGAATGAAGCAACAACATCTATGTTAATGCAAGTGAATGAACTTGATGAGTTTAGACTGCGAGCATATCAAAGCTCTGCCTTGTACAAGCAAAGAATGAAAATTCAACATAAATCATAAAATTGAGAACCGCCAATTTGCTCCAGGAGACATGGTGTTGCTTTAGAACTCAAGGTTAAAGTGGTTTCCCCGGAAACTCAGCTCCAAGTGGATGGGACCCTTCAGGGTGGTACACATTTCTATCATGGAGCCATCGAGTTAGAAAGCAGGGATGGTAAAATTTTCAAGGTCAATGGCCAGAGGGTCAAACTGTACATAGGTGACATGGAAGAAATCAAGATAGTGGAAGATTGGAACTTTGAAGGAGAATGAGTACAAAAAAGCATCCTGTCATGCCGCGACAATAAATTAGGCACAACCTGGGAGGCAACCAAAGGTATGACCCTTGTATCTCTTCTATATGTATTTACTTTGTGGACAAAGTATTTTATTTTGGTAGGGTGTTGGGAAGTTATGGATTAAGATGAAGTCTGAGTAACCTCGAGTCCATAACGTCCCCTATTTTTGATCCCAAGGTTTTCTTGCTGTGTTTCTTTTTCCTTGTGAATGTTTAAATTTCTGTTGAATCGGCATGTCTAGGTAGTGTAGATAATTGGTAGATACATAATAGTGTTACCATTTGGCATATATATAATCTTTAAATGCTTTTTAAATTTTGATGAAAATTTGTTACCCTCAAAATTTTTGAGATTGTTGGTTATTGATGCAATCATACATATTGATTATCTGGTGATGTTTGTTCTGATAATGAAAAGGTAAGTAGAGGCTTGAAGCATGACCTGTGAGTCTATACTTGATTGTATGTGCATTGCCATATGTGTTGTGAGCTTATTTTGCCGCATTCATGTATCATGTATGAACTCAGAACTTGCCTTATTACTCTAAGATTGGTTTGATGATGTGGTTGATTTGGAAAGGAACTTAGGAATTTGTTCTTCTAGAGAGCCCATTTTTGACTAAAGGCACTACCAAATGTGTTAGTAAACCCCTTGTTCTAAATGTTTGAGCCTCTCATGCACTCATTCTTTCTTGACACCTAGCTAGCTTAGCCTTATTTTGATGAAATACCTTGATATTGGCCCTGGTCTATCCTTGAACATGTGAACCTTGATTGAGGATGAAACCCTAAGTTGAGAGTGACTACAAATGTTGGCCCTGGTTTGGGGGATACATATTGTGTACTTCACCTTCGGCTAAAAGCCTAAGTTGAGTATGGCCTTTGCTGTGCTAAAGTAATGAAAATGAGGTGGTTAGTTGGGAAATAAAGAAAGAAATGAAAAAAGCATTAGTCGGGTGAGGAGAAGAAAAGAAAAGTGTATTTAGATTGAAGAGAATTGAAAAAATGAGTTCGAAAAAGAGAAAGGAGTACCCGAGAAAAGCTTGAAATAGGAGAATAAGGGCGATTTAGTGAAAATGGTTGGGTTATGAAGGTAAAAGTGTTGGTAGACATGGTTCAAGGATAGCTTTTAGTCACTACTTGCCTAAAATTCCATACCAAAGCCCCATGAGCTTATGTTACAAGCCATTAAGCCCTAAAGTGATCGAAATCCACTGTATCACCTATCCGAAAGTTGAGTATAGAGGGAAGCCTATGGTGTTAGTTATTTTGCATGAATTTCATTTGTGAGAATAAGAATGCTTGCACAGTCCCTGAATTCTAAATGCTTTTTGAATGAGTAAGAGGGACTTCTTTTCTGTAAGGGCATTTGCACTGCTTGATTGGCATATGACGAACCCAGTGATTGTGGATAGTTGATGCTCCTTTGCTTGTCGTAGTTGGATTGCCAAATACATCTTTGTGTTTTGGTTTGCTTAGTAGCTTTGCAATCTGGTTTTGAAAATGAAGGTTGGGTACCTAAATTAGAGTAATGATGTATATGCCATTAGAGTCGCTACTATGTATTTCTCATTGTCTGCTTTGATTGAGTCATCGCTTGAGGACAAGTAACAGTTCTAAGTTAATGCCACGACCCAAGCCTAGGGCCTAAATGTGATCAACGAATGGGGAACCTGAAGGAACCCCAAACAAGCCTCATAGGATATCATCACACATCCTCGGTCACAGAAGCAAGATAAAACAACATGAGAAACATAAACAAGGGAAATTGGGACTAAGGAGAGAGACTCATATTTAAATAGCTTGAATAACATAAGTGAGTCAAAGCTCAAGCGTAATACATATCTTCTCCAGCAACACCGCTAACATAGAACTTAGTGGGGGCCAAGATAAGCAACCGGGTTCACCCTCATAGTCAAAGCATGCCAAAAAGGAAAGATGGTACTTAATATATTGCATAGGAATATAGACCAATGTCACCGGAATCGAGGACTCACCAACTAGCTTGAGAGACAATCGCACTAGCCATGTAGAGAAGGATAGCCAAATGGAGCTTCGGCTCCTACATGGTAATATCATGTAGGCATAGAGTATGTGTTAGTCTGTTTGAATGTACTAAGTATGTAGGATGCAATGCAACAAGAGGTTGGCAACATAATAGAAATGCATAAACATAAACAATAGATATCATAGTAACGATATGATATCTATGAATGATGCTTGAAGTAAAATCATGCTTATATAAATCATAATACATAAGTAGAAGGAGACCATCATCATAGACCAAGCAACTAGTGCTTGGAATCCAAGGTTTGGCACCCCCTTGGAGGGTAATCAAGGTATATACCCCTTAATCGGTAGATGAAAATCACACCCTTCATCAAGGTGGCCAAGGTATCAACCCCTTAACAATGGTTAATGGACATCCCACCGTCCTTTTAGGTGGCCAAGGCATCAACCCCTTGCTGGTTAATGGACATCCCACCCTCCATTTAGATGGCCAAGGCATCAACCCCTTGTCGATTAATGGACATCCCACTCTTCATTTAGGTGGCCAAGGTATCAACCCCTTGCCGATTAATGGACATCCCACCCTCTATTAGGTGGCTAAGGAGTTAACCCCTTGCCGGTTAATGGACATCACACCCTCTAATTAGGTGGTCAAGGTATCAACCCCTCAACAATGGTTAATGGACATCATGCCCTCCACCAAGGCGGTCATCTTAGAATAACATAGATACTTCTCATAAACATAGCTTATATAAACATTCATTTCATCATCATAAAGTCATTCAACTTATATTACATGCTTTGGACCTTCAATTCCTCAAAAAACCATATCAAGACATTTTATCAAACACTTAGAGGGTGTGTAATGCTAGTATAAAACCATGAAATATAGAGATGAAATCATGCAAGAAAATCCATTGTAAAACCATCAATCAATACGTTGCAACACCTCAAGCAATATACATCAAAATACCTCATCAAATCTTTCAATAGATCCAAGATTTATAGCACAAGATATAGCAAAACAGTCAGAACTTTACAGAGCTTTAACATAATGTGCAGTGAATTTCTTAATATTCAAGACCCATTTGTAAATCAACTTTAAATCATGCAATTTGAGTGAAAGGAGGCTTGGGCATCATGTGTGAAAGGAACCCATAAAAGAAATCCATATACCTTAGCTTTAGAGATGAACTTGGTGAATATTAGAGACGGATACTTGAAGCTTGAAGGAAATCCTTGAAGAAATCCTTAAGATTGGTCTTGAGTTTTGGGACTTGAATTTATGGTGAAGTATGAGTTTAAGTGTTTTAGAGGATATTAGGGAATGTTTAGGATAATATGAGAGTGAAATAAAGCTAAATATAGGTTTTTTCAAGTATGGAAACACTTAGGCCCAAGACTTGAAAGTCTTGGAATGAAGTTAAAAAAAAAAAAGAAAGGACCAAAATAACACTGCTCCGCAACGCGGATTACTTACTGGAATTTGCATTTCTGGACATACGAGTTCTATGAAAACGGGCATAAATTCTTTATCTGAACTCAGAATGAGATGAAACTAAGTGCCTTGGAAAGTTTATTCAAAGAGCTTTAATTTAGTAGGTCGTGGGCCACCCAGTTCTTTGTGTGCTAAGAAATATGCCCCTTTAAATTTGACCCTCCTAAATCACATTTTTGCGATTTTTGAATTTTGATACAGTTGCTCTAAAATTTGAGGTTGACCCATTTCCCACTCAATTTTCCCTTGAACAAGAATGTGAAGTTGGATTTTTGAAATAATGAATGAATTTTTAGATATATGGAAATTATAATTTCGGGCACTTCCGAGACACATTTTCAGGCAACTTTTGGGGTCGTTTCGGTTGGCGGTGTTGATCTGCTGTCAAAATACAACACAATTGATGCCTAAAATAAGGGATTTTATGAGTTCTTAATGTGACTTTTTACGTTTTTATGTGTTTTTGTGTTGGTATTGCAGAAACGTGGGATGGCACGATTTTGGGAGAAACTTACAGATTTTGCTGAAGTATGGGACATATGTGCCTTCCTACGAGTCATAGCCCAAGCTACGAGTCGTAGGGTGATTTCCTAGCAAGAAACAGAGAGAAAAAAATTAGAAATCTGCTAATTGGAGATCAGCCCTATGAGGCCACTCTATGAGTCGTAGGTCTCACTACGACTCGTATAGGTGGACTCGTAGCAAGAAATAGAGAGTCAAAATTTTGGACCGAAAGCTGAATGCCTGGATTAAGAGAGGACCATATGTTGCATAGCCCAAGCAACGACTCGTACTAGTGGGTCGTATAACAGTCAATTCCAAATTCCAAAGTGTCTGATACGAGACCCCGACAATGACTTGTAGGTTACCCTACGAGTCGTACCTGTGAGACGTACCTACTTTTAGCTATCTTTTTTGTATAATTATTAGGGTTAAGTTTGTAAATCCTATAAATATTTTTTGTTAGAGTTTATTTAAGGGGAGAGATTCCAGACTTGAGACATTGAATATTCTCTCTACAATATTTTAGGGTTTTAGTTTAGATTCTTATTTTCGATTGCAAATCTTACATTGTATTAATTCTCCATCTATCAAGCTTGTGGTTTGCAACTTGTGGTATTATCTATCTTCATTACTTTGGGTAAAATTCTCAACTATGTATTGTATTTGCATTCTTGTTAGTTTTGCCTTAGCCATGAGTAGCTAAGCACTGACAACTTGGGGTTGTGGTAACCATGGGTAGTTGACTTGAGATAACCTAGATTAATTGCATTTCTGTGATTGGGGTTTTGCATGTATTGTTTGTTTCCCTTTATTTTGGTTGTCGTTTGGTGGTGGCCAACACCAAACCCCACCTATTATCACGATCCTGACCAAGGTAGTGATGAACAGGAAAAGGGAAATAAATGACAAGATTCGATTGATGAGTTCTTGTATAATCAACCAAACCTAACCAAGGGGAGGTTGACTAGGACAATGGGTAATAGTTAGTTGGCACATCATGGTTGCTGGAAACATGCCATGGTGAAATTTGACTTTTACCTTCACAAAAGGGCTAGAAGAACCTAAGTTATCGTCCTGCATGCGGATTCCCAATCATAGTCATGTTCTCTAGGGTAATCGAGTCAACGATTTATGAGGAACACAATTCCCAAGTTGTCCCTAAATTTGAGTGTTCTTTCGCATAATAGCATCGTGTTCATTTTTACTTTTGTTTCTTTTATCACAAACCCCTCCCCTCCTCCTTAGAGATTTTAGTCATAAATACTCGAAATGATTGATAGTGAATTCTTGTAGTCAAGCCCTGTATTCCCTATGAATTCAACCCTAACCTTCGGTTAGGTTAATTGATGATAGCGACCGCTTTCTTATTGGAGCATGGACATCATCAAGTATGTATGAAATGCCATGTGTGTGAGAGCTAATTTTGTTATATTCATGCATCATATACTGATTTAGAACTTGCCTTGTTACTCTGAGTTAAACTAGAGATTTTGTTGATTGGCAAGGGATCTTAGACCGTTGTTCTTTAAATTAGTCCACTTTTGCCTAAGGACTCACCAAATGAAAGAGTTTACCCTTTGTTCCAAATATTTGAGCCTTACATGTACCCTTTTCTTTCTTGATACCTAACTAGCTTAACCTTGTCTAGTGAAATAATTGATATAAGCCCTGATCTATCCTTGAACATGTGAACCTTGATTGAGACAAAAAGCCTAAGTTGAAGGTGGCACCAAAGGTGGGCTGGTTTAGGGAATGGATATTGTGTACATCACCTTAGGCTAAAAACCCAAGTTGAGGGTGGCTAATGTTGTGGTATAGTAGCAAAAATTAGGTGATTGGTTGGAAATGAAAGAAAGAATGGAAAATCATGTACTGGTGATAGAAAAAGAGGGAAAGTTTCCTTAGAGTGATAAGAATAAACAAGTTCAAAAATAAGGCACAAGCTGAAAGATGAAAAGAAAGCACCCGAAAAAGCATGAAAGTGAAGAATAAGAGAGGACAAAGTGCAAATGGTTAAGTTATTAAGGTGAAAATATTAAAAAACGTGGTTCAAGGATGGCTTTTATTCACAAATTGCCCCAAACAACCTTACCAAAGCCCCATGAGCCTACATTACAAGCCTATGAAGTCATAAAGTGATTACGATCCAACAAATCAACAGTTCGAAGTTTGAGTATATGGGTAAGCCTATGGTATTGGTTATTATGTATGAATCTCATTTGCGAGAGTGAGTATGCTTGCACAATCCCTAAATCTTCTTTGATTGCTTATTGAGTGAAATATAGGGACTTCTTTTTTGTGAGGGCATTTGCACTACATGGTTAGCATATAACTTGTACAGTAATTATGAATTGTTGATACTCCTTAGCTTGTCATAGTTGGATTGCAAAAGCATCAATGTGCTTTGATTTTCTTGGGAGCCATCCAATCAAGTTTTGAAAATGCTAGCTTGGGTACCTGAATTGAAATTGAGAGAAGTATATCCCATTAGAATGATTGCCACGTATTACTTATTGTCTAATGTAGATCAAGTCATTGCTTAAGGACAAATACAGTTCTAAGTTGAGGGTGTTGATGTACTATCACAATACAACACATTTGATGTCTATAACAAGGGCTTTTGCAAGTTCTTGATGTGACTTTTTATGGTTTTTATGTGTTTTTGTGTTTGTTTTTGCAGAAAATACAGGTTCGCCAGATTTTGAAGAAAAATAGCAGATTTTGTTAAAAGTGAAGATCTACGAGACTCAGTACGATTCGTAGTCTAAGGTACGAGTTGTAGGAGCTAGTTGTAGCCATTAACAACTTCCAAATATCAAATTTTGAGAAGTTGAAGTCAGACATACGAGCCCTAGGTATGAGTCATAGACCAAACCACGACTCATAGTATGGATCGTAGTAGCAAAATCAAAATGCCAAGTGCTAACTACGAAAGCTCGATTACAACTTGTAGTCACCGTATGAGTCATTCTACGAATCGTAACTGTTGCTGACCAAACTTTTCTTATTTATTTTTAGGTCTTTTTTGTAAATAGTATAAATAGTTTAAGTTAGGGTTTTAAAAGAGAAGACTACTACTGACATCAGAGAGAGAGAGAGAGAGAGAGAGAGAGAGAGAGAATATTTTTACAGCTTTTTCTAGGGTTTAGTGTAGATACTTAGGGTCTTACTTTGAAGATCTAATTTGGAATTTGAAATCACTTGTAATCAAACTACATTATTCAAGCTTGTGATTTCAACATCAAGGTGGATTTTTTTCTTTGTTTTCATTGGTAATTTGTAACACCCCACATTTTACATGTATTAGTGCTATGTAAATGAATCATGTTATGGTTTGGTCAAATTAGCGTCAATTCTTGAAAGTGCTTGAATCTCGCGTTAATGGGCGATATGTGAGTCTAAATGCTTAAGAGGATCGAGGGTATATATGTGTTGGTATTAAATTGAGGATATATCACCCCCAATATAAGTGAAAGAATTGACATTATTGTATGACTTAATAATCTAGTAGGTGAGACACCTACTTTCTTAGCTTAAAATTGATAGCTT